>OZ007499.1:124912710-125067710 GCA_963931805.1 Microdon myrmicae
CGAACTACTGCTAGCAAAATACGATCCTGCAACAAATGTGCAGGATGAAATAACACTGCCAACTTGTTGCAACTGTGGCAACAAAGTTACAGGAACTGTCCTAAATATAAAGAGATTATTCAAAGATCCAAGGAGACTCGAGCTAAGCAAACAGCCAAGTCAGACTTCGGAAAACAGGCCACACAACACTTCATCCAAAATGGATTTATATTTGCCGACATGCTTAAAGGACAAAAAAACAAAGAATATAAAAACTCTCCCAACTCCTCCCCCTCAAAAACATATTCAAGTCCCTAAGCGAGCCTCGGTCAACACGACGCCACAAATTCAAGCGGCGGCGCAAAAGCCTCCGAGGGGGCAATCTTCAATGCTCGAGAAACTACTTAGTTTCTCCCGCTTGATTGAAGATATTCGACCCCGATATGAAAAACTAACAACCGAGACTGAGAGGGAAGCACGCCTTTTCACTGCATATGCAAGACATACCCTCCACAATGGATTCCAAAATTAAAGTTATCCTTATAAATGTCAACTCCCTTGTTTCGCTTTCCAAGCGTGTGATAGTCTCTGACTTCATAAAGGATAACCGGGCGGACGTGGTACTTGTAACCGAAACTAGGTTGCATCCATGTCACCGACCAGTATTCCCAACCTTCTCCATGATTCGAAGAGATCGAACCCTCACTGTCGGTCCCACCATCAACGGAGGTGGCACTTGTATACTCGTTAATAGCGGACTTCGCCATGAAGCTATTGACCTCCCACACTTTGAGGCCATAGAGGTGTCTGGGGTTGAACTGCATCTGGCTAATAATGGTAGAGTGAATTTATTACTCCGTATACCACTCGCATAAAACCAATAATGACCCCATTAATCCCGAAGATATCGGCAAACTAATAAGGTCCTCGGGGCATACACCGTTCATCATAGGCGGCGATTTTAACTCCAGACATCCCCACTGGAAAAACTCTGTCTTTTGCCCAAATGGCACAAAACTGTACCAATGGTACACCGAAAACACTTATGCCCTCAACTTCGAAATAGTCGCACCTAGGGTTGGTACTCGAGGTGACTCGACTCTGGACATATTTTTTGTGTCCAAAGACTTACTTCCCCAAATCACTCCTCCTCAAGTTTCAGCTGGTGTATCTGACCACAACGCTGTGACCACATTCATTCGCGGCTATCGAGCATCCCGGGCTCATATCAGATGCATACCCGATTATGGGCGCACAAATTGGGACAACTTCAATATTACAATGAACGATAAACTCCACCAGCACTCTCTTCCCACTGACAGGAACCTAACGAGGGTTGAGATAAACAACGCTGCAAAACGACTTCACGAGATTCTAGTTGAAACTTCGGAGACTCATGTCCCGAAGTACAAACTTGAAAAGACATCAGATTCCCCATGACGACTTCACTCTTCGTCTCATCCGGAAGCGTAAAAAGCTCTGCAGAATGAGATATCGTCACCGCTTTACGCGAAGGGAGCCATTATTGCGATCCATTATTTACAATATTGGTACACTGATAAAACAGAGAATCCAAAACAATCGTACCCGACAATTGGAAGACAAACTGAAGGGTATTCAAATGGACCAGAACGTTTATAAAAATGTTAAAAAGATATGCCGCACTTCTCGTATCAATGGGCCAATCATACACAATGGTGTTGTTGTTAACAACACCAATAAAGCAAATATCATCGGAGAGACCTTTGAAAATAATCACAAATTTACTCTCTAAGGGGACCCGGATGCTAATGCGATCATTAGTTCAGAGGTCCACAGTAAATTGGACGACTTCAACGAGCCAATTGTTGTCTTTAACCCAACTAACAGTGCATACTTCGATGACACACGTGATAATGGTCACGGTTTCATCGCACCAAATACCCTACAGAGCCCGGTTAAATCTCGAAACCCTAAGAAGTCACCCGGTATCGACAACATGTCATACCACTCGTTGCGAAGGCTTTCTTCTGCTTTATTCTTTATAAAGCTCTCAATTCTGTTCAACCATGCTTACAATATGGGCTACTTTCCCCAAGCTTGGAGGCACGCTATTATTTGTCCAATAGCAAAAGTTGGGAAACCAACGTATCACCCCTCAAGCTTTCGCCCTATCTCGCTTCTCAGTTGCATCAACAAAATATATAAAAAATTCATATACGAGAAACTAAATAACTTTATCAGTGCAAGGAACCTAATACCTGATTTCCAATTTGGATTTAGAAGAGCGCACAGCACCACTATGGCTCTCAACATATTTCAAAACCACGTCTGCGTGCGACTCTTTAATAAGGAATTCACCATTGCGGTGAGCCTGGAGATGGAAAAAGCTTTTGACACAACGTGGATCGAAGGTCTCGTTTTTAAGTTACTGAATACTGGCCTTAGTAGAACGCTATGTATTATCATCTACCAGTTCGTTCGAAACAGAACCTTCCAAGTTAGAATGAATGGAAAGCTTTCCCGAACTTTCCACGCCGCTGCAGGCGTACCACAGGACCCCTTTCTAGGCCCCACCTTATTCAATATATACACCTCCGATATTCCTCGCCCTGTGGACGGGAGAGTAAACCAAATATGCTCTGCGAATGACGTCCTAGTGTACACGTCATCCAAAGGCCTTGAACTCGCAAAAAATCGACTCAACCGTCACTTGGACGAACTGTATCAGTATTACAGTCGATGGAAAATTCGACTCAATCCATCTAAAGCAGTAGCTATAATTCTGAGTGGTAAACACTTCCCAACCTACTTCTCGATATTCACAGAATATTCGAATAAAAATGGGAGATACTACGATTAGACCACGGGACAGGATGAAATGTCTTGGGGTCATTTATACCCCAAAAATTAATTTCATCAAACATGTGACTCACATTCTTCAAAGGGGCCTCGGTCGGTCTAAGCAACTGCACAACACCTTGAAGTGGAGCCAGAAAGTTGACATCAAACTTAAGCTTCTCTGCTATAAGCAGCTAATCCGATCTGGAATATCATACGCCTTTCCAATATGGCCCTGCATATCTTCGGTTCAAATGGAAAGACTTCGAGTTTTCGAAAAGAAACTCCTCGGAAGATGCACCAATCACTCTAGAAGGCCTGACGGCCGTCATTACCCCAACTCTCACCTATACGAAGGCGCCCCCATTACCCCTATCAACGAGTACTTGCTACAATTAGCATTCAAGTACCTCGAAGGCATTCAGAACAGCGAGAACCTACTTGTACGGGAGTCTTGCGTTCTTGACACTTCTCTCTCTCGACTTCTTCGGATCAGACTACCACAATTTCTTCTTCAGTATAAAACTGAAGAAAGCACCCGTCCCAACAACATTCCCCTCTATAATAGAGGATTCCTGGATCCATCCCATAGGGTCTACTATTAACAAACCACACACACACGAACGCACAGTACAAGACGGCACAAACATACACACACCGACCAAAGCGCAAATCATCAGACGCCAAATACGTGATCTGCGTTTACTACCGCACTTAAGACCTGCCGGCCTTGTATGATTTCTTTCCCACCATCCCTCCATCCAAGTACTTAGAGAACACCCGAACTAACACTGTCCACACAATCCTTAGATAATCGCAATTGATATATCTTGTAGAGGTCGGAATTCAGTGTATTAAGCATAACCTGCTGATTGGTATTGACGTTCGAAGAGTTTGGTCGGGAATGTTCGTATGGGTATGAGAAACTCAATGTGGCAACGAGTAGATTGGATTGTGTGTAATGGACAAGAGATAATTTATATTGATGAGGAAGAGAGTGGCTGAGAGTATAGAACCCTGGGGAGCGCCTGCATTAAATTGATGGGAGACAGATTTGACACTATCAAGAACCACTCGAATTGAACGGCCAAGAAAGATAGTCTCTTATCCATTGGATCGGGGAATTGTCCACTCCATACGAATGTAATTTTGATAAAAGGGCTGGATGCCAAACTCTGTCGAAAGCTTTCGAGATATCCAGTGCAACAACCTTGCTTTCTCCGAAGTAGTGGATGGAATGGCTCCACTTTTCGGTAAGGTACGCCACCAAACCTCCTGTGGACCTGTGGGGGGCGAAGTCGTTGCGCCGGCATGGGCGCTGGATTCTACTACGACCCCACTATATTGTTCGGCGCACTCAGGCAATAGCAAACAAACAAAACTTTCACAGATTTGACGGTTGAACTGTAACTTCAGATAAAATTTTGCGATGAATGCTCAAGCGCACCGTGGGTACTAGGATATCATTTCTACGGCGAGCACACAGTTGATTAACGAATTCGAATTGATTTTAGTTATTGATTGATGTGAATGTGAACAGTGCACGGCAAACCACAATCTTTACATAAAGCGATGCATTCCGTAGTCCTATTCCTTAATGCAACTATTCGCCAAGAGAAAAAAAATAAAACACTGAACGTGGCTGGTGATAACTGTCTTTTTATTATTCAAAGAGTTTTATTTCGGTTAAATATTACATTATAGAACGTTAGATTCTCTATTAGATCACTGCCGCGAAAATTAATGTACAATTGAAAAACAAGAATAAATTTTTGTTCCACTTTTATAGGCGCACTCAGTGGTGGTAACACACGACTCCGTGATGTGCGCACCATACCGTGCCGAGGTACGGTGGATGGTTTACGACCCGTTCGGTGGTTGTAATACGACTCAGCGATGTGCATTCACTGGTGGTTGAAATTCGATCCATGGTGAATACTCTCCCAGCTAAGGTGTGAGTTACCTATTACAAGAGGAACGTGTCGTCTCTCTTTGTGAAGTGGGGAACCGGCTCTTTCAGGGTAGATCAAGGTGGTGTGTGTGTAGTTGATCGTGTAGATCACATTGATTGCCGATGCATTGAAACGAAGGATAAACGAGATTGCATCGGAGACAAGGAACAAAGGAAAAAATCGATCAAGGGCAACGTGTGTAATGAGAGGTGCAGCTGAGCAAATACGCTGCAACTCATTAGGTGCTAATGGATTTGAGACACACAGTGGAAATTGTATATCGGATCTTTGGGTGACGGGAAAAAAACGAATTCTTGTCTGCATTTATATATGCTGAAGAATTCGTTTGGTGGCTAAGCACGAAGTTGGTGATTGTTTGTCAGTTGGACAAACATATCATGTATTAGTCTTGCAGCTGAGTCAACAAGCTGCTTGGCGTTGCTTTGTCGTTGGACAAAAGGGTCGCCAACGAATGTGCATGTAGGTAAAATTGATAAGATGCATTCAATTATGAATGCTAGAGAATTACTTTAGGGAATTTAGGAAATGCATTGGACACATGAATGAAAGAATTCTTGTAGGGAATTTTATGTAATGCGTTGAGTGCATTACATGTTCTAGAAGAAGGAAATGTTGCAGGTATGCGAGGGAGATGGGTTGCAATTATGGCGGGTTCTTCAGGTAAGCTTTAAAGAACCCCCACAGACCTGTTGCTACGAAAGCCATATTGGAGGTCAGTGAGGAGGTCATTTGATTCCAGATATTTCCAAAGTTGACGGTTAATCAGTGATTCCATTACCTTCGAGAGAATAGAAGTTAGTGCTAAGGGTCGATAAGAAGAGCGGGACGATTTGTCACCCTTTTTGGGAATTGGCGTAAGCGTTCTGTTGGTTAGAGGAAATTTAGCTGACACGACACAGTGGTCTGAAGGGGAGTACCTGGCTGACTTTCAAACAGACAACTTGTCTCACAGTTTTGCTCGTGCTAGTTATCATAATCAACCGTTATTTTCACAATAATTTTCACAATTTAATTATCATTATCTTGTTTTCTTTGCCTCGTTTTCCGCATACAAAAATTTGAACAAGGGTTATAACCGTTAAGTTATGGCCCCTGGGCCACGTGTATTAAATAAAATCAAGCGCAAACGGTTGCGTTACGACCCCGTTATTGGAGGCCAAACACCTCCCGATAAACTTTCAAAAGTGAACAATAAAGTTCTAGAAACATCTAAAATGTGTTCAAACACTAACTTTTTTCAACCACTTCAAAGTCTGATGGAAGACTCTCCTGAAATGGATCCGACCAATGACGAACAGTGCGCAGAACTTCCCAAAGAAACCGTTCCGCCAATTGTGGTATTAAAAACAACTAGTGCTCAAGTGCGTGATATTTTGAGCAACATTAAGATAGACAAATACTTAATCAAAAACATTTCGCTTGGGCAAAAAATATGTGCCCCAACAATGGACATTTATAATAAAATCAGAACCGAACTCTTACGGTTAAAATGTGAGTTTTTCACCCACTCACGTAAGGAAAATCGTCCATTAAAGGTAGTGTTATCCGGGCTAGACTTAATAAGCAACGATATAGTGAAAAATGAGTTAATTGCACTCGGGATTAAGTGCCTAGATGTTAAAACCATCACATTAAATACGTCAACAAAAGCCCTGTACAAACACTACTTGTACATCGTCTACATTCAACGCGGTACAGTTAAATTAAACGAACTAAAACGGAACTACTCCACCTTGTTCAAAACCATCGTTCGCTGGGACTTTAAAAAACATAATCCAGGTAAGGTCACACAATGTCACAATTGCCAGCTTTATGGTCACGGCTCGATGCATTGTCATATAAATAGCTTCTGTGCAATATGTTCGGGAAACCATAAAACATCCGACTGCAAAACAAATGAGGTCATCAAGTGTGCAAATTGTAGTGGGCCACATAAATCCACCGATCCAGAATGCATAAGCCGAAAGCAGTACATAGACATTCGCCGCAAATTATCCCCACGCGGACGTGGTACAGGAAATACAACCTTCCTACAGCCTCCGAGTGACAAACAGCAGACAGTGCCCGACCGATTATCCATTGATAATTTTCCTCCACTACCCCGATCTGTGCGTCAACCTTCACTTCCTTCATCCACCTGGGCTTCTGGCCTCCATCAAACCCAGCAACCTTCCAATAGTGATACGACATACACGAAGAAAAATCCGTCAGAAACATTAACTAATGATAACCTGTTCTCATTTAGCGAGATAAACTCTCTTCTTAATGAAGTTGTAACCAAGCTTAGTGCTTGTCAAACCAAAGCTGACCAATTTAACGTCATTACTTCATTAGCTATTAAGTACATATACTCGGAAAAAACATGTTAAGAAATTCTCTTAACATCATAACTTGGAATGCGAGAAGCATCAAAAACAAAAAGCATGAATTTTTTAGTTTCTTGATAAATTTTAATATTGACATTGCACTTGTTTCAGAAACCTGGCTCAAACAAGACATTTCTTTCTCACATCAAAATTACATTTGTTATCGCCTAGACAGGGTACATGCTAGTGGTGGAGGTGTCGCCATTGTTGTGAAAAAATGTATAGAACATTCCTTGCGTCCTTCATTGCGCCTTAAGTTAATTGAGGAAATTAGTATAGAGGTAACATTAAGTGACAATTCCACGGTGAGTCTATTTTCGGTCTATTTCCCTGGAGGAAATAGAAACCTAGAGAAATCTACTTACTTTAAGCGGGATCTGCAAAAATTGTATAAAGTCAACACTCGAAACAAGGTAATTATTGGTGGTGATCTAAACTGCAGACATCAGTCGTGGAATTGTCTTAGGGCAAACAGCTGGGGTAACATTTTACTAGATGTTGCTGAATCCAGCCCAAGTTTTTCCATACTTTATCCACTTCTTCCCACCTATATCCCAGCGAGTGCTAACAAGAACCCCTCAACTCTTGATCTATATATCACTAATATTCCAAATTACTGCACAGTACCATTAACTCTAAATGCGTTAAGTTCAGACCACCTTCCGATCAACCTCACAGTGAATCATACAGTAGTTGTAAATCGTACCAGTTTATACCACAACTATTCCGCCGCCAACTGGAATTGTTATAAATCATATATAAACACGAACTTGGTTCTAGGTGATACCAGCCTAAATTCTATAACCTGCAGCGAGCACATTGATATCCTATGCAACAATTTTGTTTCTATTATCAATAGAGCGGCCGATCTTGCGATACCTAAATGTTCCACTGCTCCAGTTGATAAGGCACCGCTTCCTGAAATTATCTTACATCTGATTAGGCTACGAAACTCTGAAAGAAGAAAATGGCTGCGTTATAGAATCGATTGTTTTTCTAGTTAATGTTAAAGTCTTAAATAATATCATTAAAAACGAAATCTCAACATATAGGAACAAGTGTTGGAATAAACACCTTTCCTCTCTTGACAAAGCAAGCAAACCGTTCTGGAAAATATCAAAAATTATGAAAAAGAGAGGGTGCAGTATTCCTCCGTTTAAAGTTCACGACAAGTTGTTTATTTCTTCAGTGGAGAAATCGAACCTACTTGCTAACACGTTTAGTAAGAACCACTCCATATCTATGCATCTAAGCGACGCGTATACTGAAGCTGAAGTTGCTAACACTATCTATGTACTTTCTCAAACACCAGCTGAAAGTACTTACGCAACTAATATCAGCAAAGTTAAAGAATTGATAAAAAAATCGAAATCAAAAAAGGCCGCGGGTCTCGATAATATTAACAACAAATTAATCAAAGCACTTCCACCTGCTGCAAGTAACTATTTAACATTCATTTTCAACGCTTGTCTTAAGAATTGTTATTTTCCGGACTGTTGGAAAACAGCAAAAGTAATACCTATCCCGAAACCCGGCAAACCGAAGAACAGCCCCGAAAGCTACAGACCTATTAGTCTACTTAGCTGTCTAAGTAAGCTCTTAGAAAAAATCATTAAGGAAAGGATTGATAGTTTTGTGGAAGACAATAACATCTTACCAAACTTTCAGTTCGGTTTCCGTAGTGGTCACAGCACAATCCACCAAGTCTTGCGCATTAAAAACCACATAGCTGGTAAATTCATCGACAAGGAGTCAACGGGACTAGTTCTTCTAGACATCGAAAAAGCTTTTGATACGGTATGGCACGATGCCTTGATTTATAAGCTACTAAAACTTAAGCTGCCAATACTGCTTATCAAAATTATCCAGAGCTTTCTTCGTTCGAGAAAATATGTTGTGAATTTAGGAACCGACATATCCTCTACTCACCAAATCCACCATGGTGTACCCCAGGGCTCGGTCCTTGGTCCCATATTATTTACATTGCTTGTCGCAGATTTACCATGTTTAGGTGAAAACATTCAGGTAGCTATGTTTGCCGATGATACGGCCATTTTCTCTTCGGGTGCCTTATTCACTAATGTCTACAACTCTTTGCAAGCAGCCCTTGACAAGCTAGCAGTATATTACAGGAAATGGAAAATAAAAATAAATGGTAATAAAACACAAGCTGTCTGGTTTTCGAGATGTAGGAAACACTGTTACCTACCAAATGGCACTAAACTCAGTATGTGTGCAGTTGATATTGATTGGTCCGAAGACTGTAGATATCTAGGTATTATTCTAGATAAAAAACTCATCTTTCAAAAACACATCACTACCACAATTGACAAAATAAACAAAGTCGTAAGAGTTATGTATCCATTAGTGTGTAGAAAATCAAAGCTTAGCATCGAAAATAAAATTATAATATTTAAAACCATTTTTCAAGCTATACTCCTGTACGGGGCGCCTGTATGGTGTAATTGTGCTCGCACACACAAAATAAAATTGCAAAGGTGTCAAAATAAAATATTGAAAATGTTGCTGAATTTGCCATGGCATTATTCGACACATGAACTACATGAAAACGCTAACGTTAAACCGGTAGAGTTCCTTATTGACAAAATCAATCGAAACTTCTTCGTCAATTGTTCTTTTTCTGACAATGTTCTCGTTTCCCGTCTTGCGTTATCCTAAGTCACTACATATGTACTCTGTCTATGAAAATTATATCGAGGTCATTACTACATAAAATAACCGGAAGCTCGTGCAATATTAGTCTTAAGATTCATATAAGGGTTTTTTATTGTAGTTTTCCCTTAATTTATTATTTGTTATTCATTAAAATTGTGCTATTGTCGTTATGTAGATTTAAGATTATAGTTGTAAAGGAATTGCTATCCTAAATCTCTTAAGTACTAGTTGTAAAATATACCATAAATGTAATTATCTACTAAATAAAAATTGAATTGAATTGAATTGTGGTCTGAAGTGCCCAAGGGCGAAGAAACTTCAATTGTGTATTTTTTTTTGGGTAGGAGGTGAGAAATAGGTCCATTCCAGGTTGGCGGAATGATCATTTATCTGGTACCCGCGTTGGCTCACTGACAAGTTGAGTTAAATTGTTTAACTCAGCAAAGAGCTGAACACACTGACCCTCAGGGGTTGTGTGTCCGGAGTGGCGAAGCCACTGAGAGTTATTGCACATTAAAATCCCCCGCAATAACGATTTTAGTGTGGGGATATAGGGTCAAAATCTTATCGATGGAATCAGATAGAGCATCAAATTCGTTAAAGAATGCGTTTCTATCAAAATTTAGGCTTCTGTAAGGAAAGCAGTAATGTATGATATGCTTACGAACGTAAAGTTTTAGCCACGAGAAATTAAATTCTGAATTGTGGCAAAAGCTGATAAGCAATATCACTTCGTATGTATCTAGCTAGACCACGATGTGGAAAGAACAAAGGCACTAGGTTATAACCGAGTATAGTAAAATCGGAAATATCTATATTAGTTATTACCTGAGTCCCGCTAAGTGCAAGGATTGCTGGTTTCTGGTTACCGACATGGGCAGACACAGAGGAGAAATTGCATTTTAGGCCGCGAATGTTACAAAAATCAACGCGAAATTCCCGTTCCATTGAAATGGCCTGACACAGAAAACCAATACCGCCACGGGGAAAGGATGCAAGTTGGACCCATCGATAGATAAGCTAAAGGAACCACTACAGGTCTTATGCCATTGTAGTAGGTCCCCCACTAGATCCGTGCCGAAATCCAGGTCACATCCCTTTCGTGACGAATATTACGTCACTCAAAACACCAAAAGCCCTCCAAAGATTACAAATCAATCAAGAGTATCGATACATGATGGACGCAACAGAGATGCGAAGGAGGAAAAACAAACACAGGGAAAGTCAAGGGTATGAGTTTTCCCGCACTGTACACTTCCACACAATTTTCACACTACGCCGCGAATCCCACATATATTACTGCACTACACTCGGACGCGTTTGCAGTGATCCGTTTGTTTACTTCGGATCCCACAGAATATTGACGCACCAACCGATAGTGCAATAAGGGTATCTTGTGTTTACTTAAGATACCCTAAACCGATTACACAATTGATCCGGATGGTACGGATCACGAGGCAGAGGCGCACGTGCTGACTCGTCGGCGGTTAGTTAACAACCATGACAACGACCACGGAAACGAAAATGACTAAACGATTTGAGAATTTTCTCATGGAACGTCCGCCCACTATACAGAGGTCGAGCTCCACCACAGCTAGCCGATATCCAGTCCCTGTTGGTAATAGACATTACGCGCCACCGTGAAGTGAGCAAGCGATAACATGGTAGAATTCATTGACGCTTATCTGTGTGTATTTATTTATTTATTTATTTATTATTTATATATATATAATATATATATATATATATATATATATATATATATATATATATATATATATATATATATATATATATTTCATAGTATCCAAAAGGGAAATTGGATGACCCTGTACTTGTATTTCTTGACCTTAATCCTAAACTGCAGCGAACACCCTCTCCATAACACAGCGTCAGGGGCGCATCACTCGATGTCCAGGAGAGATGACAATCCGATACATCGCGGGATAGCCAGGAACACTAATTACCCACCTTCTGAAAAGAATCCGCATCAAGAACAGCAGCTAGACTTCGTATCGAGTGAAGAAAACCAGCGAATATACCACCAGACGCTGGGTAATAAGTAACAACATCGGACAAACTATCCTGGGAAGACGCTGCATGGATGACAACAGCGGAAAATTAACCAGGCAGTCGGTGCAGCTAAAGCCAACATTGTGTGGATTTCCAGGAAGGCGCTAATTACTCCAACACTAATTACTCGATCCCTGGGAAGACGCGACCGACATAATAGCAGCACGTACAGCAGCTGCTCGCTGCACAATAGCACAGGGCGAGCATACCTGTCTGCAAATTAGTACACAAGCAGATAAATAGCTTGTCATCCCCAATTATACATTCATTTCAAACCCCAGAACTACTGGATCCCATTGAGGTACCGACATCCTACTACACAAAATACTCAAATTCACCAAAATCAGATTGGCCAATATTTTCAATATCGAACACACGGCAGTTAAGCTTTTTTTGTGAAAATAAAAAAGTGATCATATTAACATCCATTTACATCCACCCAACACGAGAACCAGACTTCCCTGACTCTGACATATCTCAAATAATTAGACAGTCTCTCCCCACACCATTCAAAATCGGTGGAGACTGGAACGCTCGGCATACAGCATTTAACGACATCAAAAATAACAAATACGGTTGCCAAATTTTCACCTCCTCTCATCTCGCCAGACCTTGCCCCTTCTGATTATCACTTATTTCGATCCATGACACATGGTCTGTCCGAGCAGCACTTTACAACATATGAAGATACCAAAAAATGGGTGAATTCGTGGATATCCTCAAAAGATAAATAGTTCTTCCGACGTGCTATCCGGATGTTGCCAGAAAGAGGAGAAAAAGCAGTGTCTAGTAATTGAAAATACTTTGAATAAAGCGTAATGTACCGTTCTTTCATAATAAATTCCTAATTTTCTATAGAAAACGCCAGAAACTTATTTGTACACCTAATATTATGGTTCTTTGCTGTTGTGGCTGAGAACAGACATATGGCCAGAACGGTAAAAAAGCAGTGATGACTAAGAATTGGCAGACGACCGGAAAGGATTAATGGTCTATCGAAACTCAGAGGTCAATGATTTAATTTATTAGGCCATGCTACGTTCGGCCATTGTGCAACTCCTAACTTCTAACTTAGCTAAACATTAGGGTAGAGAAATTAAGCAGACATCGAAAAAACACGACATCAAAGAAATCTTCAAACGCTATTATGTCTAAATTGTTACACATCGCTACACAACTCCTTTCCAAACATCATCACAATCAGCTATTATATTGCGCACAAAGCAATACACAAACTATTAACACGCCTTTTTCTCCACAGGCAATTCAAATACACATCGCACACGTTGCGATAATTACTCATGCATTCATTCATTACTCGCTGTGTCTACCTTCCAAAGCTAAAACACATCATGTATCATTGTAGTCAAACACTTGCCTGCGAACCTACACGATCTCATATTTCAAATGCATATTTTTGTTTCATGCCCGAAAACAAGTGTCATACAAGATATATGACACGGTCGGTGTTTTCAAAGGTATTTGGCGACGATATAATTGAGCGTCAAATCAAAATGCTGAGTTCTGTGAAGGGACACAGCAACGAAACGCAAATCGATCGGATGATACGATTTGAACGATACAATTTGTACGTAGAGCAATTGGTTCGATCATTGCCACTGCAAATAGAATGAATGTTTAAACCGATGCCGTTGCACCGTGTGCAGGGCCAAATTAAACGTTAATGATAATTAAGAAATGCGAATAACTCGTGCCAGGCAATTAGCCTCAAAATGGGACGTTCGTCCTGGATCAAAGTCCAGGCTGAGGAAAATGCATGGTCTGCATTTCCTCACCAATCATCATCATCATCATCGGCACTACAACCGGGAACCGGTCTTGGCCTTATTTGGCAAGTCCTGAGGCTTGTTTAAATTTTCCATAATGATTTGTTTTTTTTTTCGGGCAAGGTCATTAGTCTTGCGCCAGAGGCTCCCCGACGGGGAATCGAACCCCGGTCTCCCGCGTGACAGGCGGGTATACTAACCAGTATACTATCACCAATAATTCTGGTATAAAAGAGTGGTTTCGAATGGGTAAAACGCTGAGTGAAGTATTCAAGACAAGAGGTTGCGGCCACCGAATAAGTACAGCGGGCCTCTTGTTCTGATCTATAGTAAATAAATGTAAATAATAAAGGGATGGAAATTCCCAGTTTTGCTTTGATAAATAAAAGTTTAACTGAAAGTGTTTTCCTAACTAAACTAAAAAAGGGGCATCTAGAACAGCAGCTACAAAGAAATAAAACCCAACACACACACACACACACACACACGCACACAGGGTGTCAACTACAACTGCAGCCAAAGGACCCACTCTCGCCAATAAAACTCTCCACGTAAGTAATATTTATCACGATAACACAATACTAAATGTTAATACCAGAGATTACCTCTGGTGTTACACAATATTCAATTTTCACCTATCCTTACTTTTCGAATCCTAACCTTTGCATTCAATAATATGACATTTGATCTACAACCACTCTCACGCCAATATCTCGTCAGGAACGATTAGAATGTAAACATATTATTATACAATTGTCAATTTTATTGCATATTATATTGACAATAAATGCTCTTCTTACACTTGCTACAAATTTACAACAAAGAAAACCACCTAAAATAATTTAGGCTCGTAAACTTGCCACCATTTCACGGGCATAACCATTTTCGTCCACAGAATTGACAATTCGGGTATGCTACCTTACCGACTCACCCCTTCGAAGTTATCAACTAATTTTTTTTTAACATATAAGACGAATTGAAGTGTAGTATTAAGATAAATAAATAAATAAACATCTTCAATTTAAAAAATAGTCATAAAATCAAACATACACTTAAGAAATTAATTATATTCACTTACCTGCAGCAGATCGTTTCATTGGAGTAAAGGGTGCTTTGAATTTATCTTTCTTTTCGTCACGCTTAGGGCAACTACAAACTTTCACAGCAACAACCTTCTTCGAAAGTATTTCCCCGCTACAATGACAGAAAATAAAATTATGAATTGCACTAATTAAAAAGGTTTTAAAACATAAATAAATTCATAAGAAAAACGGCGCACCTGTTACTTTCTAAATAAAATATCAATGACGTTTCCAAGCGCTTTACACAGGAATTCTGACAAACGAATTTCAAGGCTACTGTTTGTTTGACTAAGTTGACTTCGTTCGGTGTAATACAACCCAATGGTATTTGTATAGATAAACGGTCGTTTATGTTTTTACCCTCGACGGTGCCCATATAAATGACATTTGGATTCTCACACCGGAGTATGCTGTGTTTAATATTATTTTCTCTAGCTGCAAAAATACAAGAGTAAAAATCTCTATCTGTTTTCTACAAATGCCAGGAGCACTTACATGAATCTTGGCTGCTGTGGTTTTGGCATCGAATTACTGGTTCACTAATTTTCGTATTAAAAACCATCATAACACGAAGGTGATAGCGTTCGGTGTCTGATCTGGGTTGATATAAAACGTCTACGTTCAGAATTTCATCGGCTTTAGTGTAAACCTTATTCCTATCTTTGCAATACAACCAAGTTGTTCTATTTTTCTCTTGACTCGCAAGATTGAGTTCCAGTTTAACGTTTCCATTATCATGTTCTGTCAGATCCGGCAGAACATCATGTTGCCCCAACTTGGGGACTGAGCAGCATTCTTTCGCCAACGAGCTCAATACCTCATGCTTCGTCTCTTCTTGCTCCAATACTCGTAGTTCATTTAGAGACAGCGCCTGCAAAAAACATGAGTTAATAATTAATACATGAATGTCAATTAAAAAATGAAAAGGCTTCAGTAAAATATATATTATAGACTGCCAAGGTAGCAAATTTTTGTACGGCGGTAAACTTTAAGAGTGAAAAGCACACTTTGGCAAATAAAACATGTTTTCAAACAGCCAGTCTCTTCATCTATGCTTCAGAAACAACTATTTTTGTGGAACACGTATTGGAAATTACTTTACTTAATTGAAAGGCATAGTCGATAGGTCCATTAAATGACGCGTACCGTTAACGTCATAAAAATAATATAAAAAACTAGTTTTTAAAACATGAAAAATTTAAGAACATCCATTTTACAAATTTGTAGGTACCCCACATCATAGCAAACCTTACAAAGTATTGCGATATTTGTTGGCATTGAATCAATCCTGACTGGTTCTGATTCCTTAACATAAAATTTCAACTATCGTGTTCTAATAACCTGCCAGCCCTATGTAGTAGGGCATGACAGACAACATTCCTAAATATCAAGTGCCAATCGTTACAAAAACATCATTTTCCATGGTCATCATCGATTCTGTTTGTCAATACAATGTCGGTTCAAAAATATCAGAGTCGAAGACCCATTACATGGTTGTTTCGTTTAGCTGTAGTCAATTCCATTTTATGTTGTATTTCAACAAACCTACGGTTGAGTTATGACAATTAAATAACAAATACCAGACAACTGACGTTTGATCCATAAGTGATCCGCCCCAATTTGTTATAAGCGTCAATTTGCTGGAAACGAAGTGGGAATACGGAGAGACGGTTCACCCACTTTTCGTTGACTTCAAAAAAGCTTACGACTCAGTCGCAAGGCAAAGACTTTACCATATTGTAGTTGAGCTGGGAGTCTCGAAAAAAAATACCCCCCTCATTCAAATCTGCATGAACGAAAATAAATGACTAGTTAGAATTTAAAATTCGTGACCGACTTAAACAGGGGAATGGCCTAACACCTACCCTTTTTAGCCTTGTGCTCGAGTAAGTTAGCAGAAAGGTACAAGACGACAACATGACCAAATCATCCCTAAACGGAGTCACACAAGTGCTCGCATATGCCGATGACATCGCCGTTTTGGACAATAATCTAGAAACTGAAATTTAAACCAGTGAAACCATCATGCAAACAGCAAAGGAGCTGGTCCTAGAAATAAATGAAGACAAAAACGAAATATATGATTACGGCAAGGGCACGTGGACCTCGGGGAACACACATAAACTTCAGGGATAAGATATTTGAAAGAGTTAAAGAGTTTAAATATATGGGAACAATACTAATGGCCAGTAACGAAACGTCAAGGGAAATTGACGAAATACCGCATTCCGACAACGCTAGTTAGTACGCAGTCAACAAACTGCTGAAATCGAAACTGCTATGACGAAATATAAGTCTCCAGGTTTATAGAACCAAACTCATGCCGATTGCTCTATACGAAACAGATTCCGAGCATTTGAGAATAAAGTTTTAGTTTAGTTTAGTGATGGCAGGACCCTCATTTGGCTTAATACAAGCAACTACAAACGCAAATCGGATGCCTATCCCAACTCTCTTTTCTACGGCTCAACTACTACAACTGACTTCCATACTATAGCCAATCTTTTCGCGTCCTTCTTCAAACTATCCTTCACGGACGACTCTTTCGAGCCTAACCCCTCTTACTTCACTGGCCTGTCTGAATTCTCCCTCGGCCCTCTCATCCCACTACACATTTGTGGGGGTTCTTTATGGCGGTTAAACCCAACCAACCGAAAAATACCTGCACCTATTTTAAGCAGCTTACCTGAATATGAGCTGTTCCAAGCCCTCCTTCGAAAGGTCATTCCTGAAACATAAATTCATGACAAGATTACCATCTTGCCATGACATCAAACCAATATCATCAACTGAACCACCTCGTTGCATCCGTCATGAACCGATCGGTTTCTATGGACGGCCACATGCCCACCAAACAGACGCCAACCTTTCTGTGTGTTATCGTTCCATCAATCCGTTGTCCAAAGAAGAAATGCCGGGCTACTTGCTGGCTTGCACAATTGCAAGCCAGATTTCCAATGTACATCTCCTACGATCTATTTTTCGAAAAAGAAAAGAGAACAAATAAACCTTTACCCTAGCCCTGGCCATGGCGAGCAATCCCCTGTTGAACTAACACCACAGAAGAATCCATTTCCGTCGCCTGTAATATTCCCTATTACTCTCGACATCATGGCTTTAGCCTCCATGTACGCATATTTATTTACATACCAGCATGGCCGATTATACGATCCGTTGCCGTATCGAGGAACGATCACCAACATCGGTCCTGTCTAAGGATACGTTGTCCAAACAACGAGCAGCCACCATTCTCACGCTGGCTGTCGAATCGAAATGCTTCTGTTTACTCAATGTAAACAGAAGAAACTATCTTCGCTTGCAACATTCTCTTGTTTTAATGAACGCTTAAATAAATATACACCCAAGCATTGTAGCCTCGATCATTGCAGCGAAGTTCGGTTACATATTATCAACAGAAAAAGATACCCTATTCCCTATGGTTTATGATGGCATAGTCAGCAGGTCTCGGTATTCGATCTTTTATTTGTGCACCCTTCGCGACTGCGTTGTTATGGCGTTCAAGGAATACATTTTCAACTTGATCCGTACAGTCGCCATACAAACCTGCCACCAAAACTCAAGTCGATCGTCCATTAACCGACGCCAATGAAAGGATCGAAGTAGCTCCTCCCAGATCGACGAAAATTCACCACTACCGCAGCTAGTGGATGTTGACGACGAACACATCACCAGAGTCAAATTTTACCGGTCAAGCTGAGAAGTCGAGATCGTTGCGTTGTCGGAGTCGGGAAAATACGATAACTTATGTGTTCGATTGGCGTGTAAATACATCTCTTATGAGAAGTCCGTGTAGTGTTTTCCGTTAGTTATTGTTCGCCGCGTCATTTTGCAGTGAATTTTCCAGTTGATTTAACATGATTAAAACGCAAATCGGTTATCACAATAGTAAAAAAATTGTAACAAAATATCTAGCAGAAAAATGAATCTCTCTTTGCTGACAGAACCAACCATAAAACGAGGAAGAGGAGTTACAAAAAAGGGAAATTAATCGGTAAATAAATATATAAGTGAATGAAAAGAAAATCAGTGTGTTTTATTTTCTCCTTCCTTGGCGGACTATTTTAGTGAAGGATTCATCGGTGGTGTTTTGTGCTTAACCCGCGTCCGTGCTGACGCCCTAGCAATAAACACCACACATTCAACAATACGAAGTTATAGAAAAACTTGAACAACTGAATGACGATTTCAGTCCCGCCCCAGACGGACTCCCTGCGATCGTCTTAAGAAAATGTTCCCCTTCTCTCTCTCTCCCGCTCGCTTCAAACTTCAATCCATCCCTTGCACACGGTCTATTCCCTGACAGTTGGAAATCCTCTTACATAACCCCCATACATAAAAATGGGCCAAAAACGATATATCCAATTATCGTCCCATTGCTAAGCTTTCGCACATTCCTAAACTGTTCAAAGGCCTTTTATATAATGCGTTATGTTTTCACTGCACACCTATCATCTCTCCCAACCAGCACGGCTTCCTCCCCGGCAGGTCCACTACTATCAACCTTGTCGAATTCACACCCCACACACTCCTTGCCCTATAAAACGGCGATGAATTCGATGTAATCACTACGGGCTTTAGCAAGGCCTTGGACAAAATCTAGTGGGGGTTCGAAGTAGATGTGCCAACGTACGGCACCGTTTCACTTGGATCCCCATCAAGTCATTCCGCCGACAGGACGCCCACAAGAAGCGAGCAAAATGGGCAGGTGATGGGCCGAGAAATAAAACGCATTCAGTAACTTGGTATTGATAAATGGTTTTTATTATTTGGTCTTGTACGGGGGAATTGGTGTGGGGTTCTACATTGTTTAGGTGAAATGGGAACCGAGATGGTTTTCGGGTAAAATTAACTGCTGTTTAGTTGCAAGCGAGAAATATAGTTTAAGGAGGAAATCAATCGAAGTGGTTTTTGGGGAAAATGCATGCGGTTTGATTGTAGGGAATTGATGTGCTTTTACATCTTTTATTAATTGGAGCAAAGCTATAGTCGTAAAGCTTCTGCAAGAGAATTCTTACCTTTTCAAGCATTCCTTCGCTTACAAATCCCCTGTAAGAGTTCTTACTTTCCTTATCATAAATTATCCTGAAAAGAAAAACCCCGGTTCACATATCATGTAACCATTCCAGCCAGAGATAATTAGCATGGCGTCGCCTATTCCCAGCTTCATTCATGTATACGATAAATTTCTTTATGTATACATTTAGCTGGCGACGTTTTTCTCCCAGCACAATGTGCAACCCAAAGCAAATACGTATTTCGCGTCTCTTGGCATCAATCGAAATCCAAGCATAATCAATGCAAATGGGTATTCAATACGTACCCTTTCTAGCGATGCCATAAACACCATTTCCCAGTAACTTCGCTAAAACCAATTAGCACATTTTCACACCGGAACATCGTCTCTTTGTTTAGCCGCACATGTTCCAACAAAGATTCCATTGGCATCCGACGATTTCGGTTTTATTTGCTTTACCGAAATCGTATCCTAGGAATGCACTTTATGTCTTTCTTTGTTCTAGGCACACATACCATCATGACCACGATGAGCGAGTGAGCTCTGAACGAGCAAAATATCGTTGAGTCAAATTCCATCCTTCGACCCGAGCGAGTCGCGGTGTAGTATATTGTATAACAAGTAGTATGTCGAAAATCAAATTGTCGTACGGTTTGCCGTTTCGGTTGTGCTTTGTTACCTGCTAATCAAGCACGTATATGGCTTATAAATATCGGCCATTCAGGTAACTATCTCCAGTAGGTGTCGGCTACGCCAACGGTTCTCCCAGGTGTGGTTACCTAGTTGTTCCTCTTGACGTCCCGTTGTTGAGCCACGATCTATCGGCTCCCGGTTCCAACTTTGGTATTAGGATAATTGAAAGACATGTGTAGGAGTATTATAGGGCACAAACAAGTTTTATTTTAATAGTACGTTCGTCATGCAATTACACCTATTGTTCTTTTACAGTACGGTCTTCCAATCTCGTTTTTCTGTTGCTTATCATACCGTTCATCTCTAATATCATTTTCCGTTCTATTGCACGGTTAATATACGGTCAACTGTGTTTGATTTTTTACTTTCCGTATTAGAATACACATTTACACGAGACGTTTTAATTACAATGCTTTAATTCGTCAACAACCATTCGCGTTTTTATTACAGCTAACTGCTCGCATCCCGTTTTTCTTCTTTCGTGTTAATTTTTCTTATATATTCCTTTAATTATTTCCGCGCCTCGCTTTACTTTCTTCATTCACTGCCCACTCAGCCACAACCGCTCTTCTTTAATTCTAGCACACGACTGCTTCGAAAAACTCTCCCTCTCTCAATCTCCAAAAATCGAACTCGAACCCGCCCACGATCCACACTCGAATCGGGGCGTGTTCGAACACTCACAAGTGGATCATGCACTTCTTCCACCACCTTACCATCACACCACATTAAAACAAATTATATTAAAATTATAAATTATTAAATGATGGCGGTGGCGGAAATCGCACGTAACAGCGGCTCCATCGCTACCCTGGTGCGCACAGGGAAGCGATAATGGAGAATAATCGTTTGTGTCGTGTTTTACAATACATTAAAACAATAGCAGTGATCACCAGCCACAAAATGTGTGTTTTATTTTCACGTGTGCTTCGTAAAAATTAAATAAACATTAACAACACCAAATCAGTGCATTTTATTCCGGAGACTACCATCGGTGCGTTTTCCTTCATTCTTTGGTGACAATTTTCTGTGAACATTTTGCTGCGGTGTTCGGTGCGAGGACTTAATCCTTGGAGCTCGTGTTTTCGTATGCAGCGGTATAAGTGATGGGGAAGAAGTGAACCGTGTGCCCGTGTCTGGCACAATATTTCTCCTCCCCACATATTCTTTTGAATTGTATTCTGTTGCGGGTTTTGGTTTGTTTTATTGCAGAGTTTGAAATGTATGCTATTGCGGATTTGGGAATGTATGCTTTGTGGGTTTTGAATGGGGAGTTGGGATACGGTGACGCCCTGTTAGCGGTCAAGGTTGGTTGGAATTGTGGGTTGGTTCTCTATGTAGTGCAGAGAACCCCCACAATCTCCCACAACCTCATTCTCTTTAAGTTATCTTCCCTCGGTTTTGAGCCCCTGCTGATTAAGTGGATCTCATCCTATCTGGATTATCGAATCTGCCGCGTGCGATTGAGATTCACCCTCTCCGATCCTTTTTTTCCAACCTCAGTTGTCCCCCAGAGCAGTCATCTCGCCCCCTTCTTATTTATTCTAACCATTAACGACATAGGCTCTAATATCAATCACTCCTTCACCTCGATTTGCGGATGATCAAAATTTTCAAGACAATTCGCTCTTCCCTAGACTCCTCACTTCTCCAATCGAATCTTGACAGCTTTTCGAATTGGTGCCAAAATAACTGTCTAGAACTGAATATCGCCAATGTCACCCGATTACCTTCTCTCGGAAGCGCTTCCGCATTCAGCCACGCTCTATCTCTTACTGAACCAACCGATAACATCGATTGGGTCGATTCGCGACCTGGGCGTGCTATGCGACAAGAAGCTCAAATTTACCGCACATATTGATGACATAATCCTTAACGCCAACGCTGCCCTTGGCTTTGTCAAACGCTGGTTGAAGTAATTTTTAAACCCCTACGTCACCCGATCACTCTACATAATCTTTGTCCACCCACTACTCGATTATGCTAGTCACGTCTGGTCACCGTAGCAATTGCCTCACATTCGCAGGATCGAGAGCGTTCAACGTCGTTTCTTGCGCTTTGCCCTCCGTGGACTAAACTGGGAAAATCCGCTGACTCTACCATCATACACAAGTCGGCTCCCTTTAATCAATCTTAACACACTTGAAGAGCCCAGAATCCATGCCGACATCATATTTGTCCATCGTCTTGTGGGGTACGTGGTCGCGACGCCAGCATGGGCGAGAGTTCTGCCACCAACCCACTCGCTTACTAAGAGAATGTTCCACCGAGCACCAAAAGAAAACTTCGCAACACACGGAGCAAGTCAAAGAAAACACACAGTAAGACTTCCGTAACTAAATTTATTTTATTTAAACGGAACGAAAGGAGTTTATAATTATTTACCGACTAATTTAAGAGAAAGTAAACCCGATCGACTCTGCAAAGGGATACGTCCCGCAGGGGTGCAGACGCCGGTGCACACCCTATGGGGGATGATGAGAAAGAAAAGACGACTAAGTGATTCAAAACTCGTTTGGGGTGAGTTTCTCTCGTGGTGAAAACAAGGGAGAAGGATTTGGCTGGTGAGGTCCTGTGGTGGTGTGCGTGTAGTTGATCGTGGAGATCACGGTGCCTATCCATGCGGTGAAACAAAGGAAAACGAGATGCATTGTTTTACTCATGCGTGTTACGTCAAAGAATCCGTGACGACACAAAAACCCATCAACCAAAATGTGTAACCTAATTACACATTTTGTCCAGACAGAAATATTATTAAGAACAAAACTCAAAAGGTAACAAATAACAAAAATTCAAAGAAACATAAAATATGGAATAACCAAATTAGAATATAATGTATATCACAACATATGTTACCTAATTGCACATTTCATCCAGATGAACAAACTCAAAGATAATTAGCAAGAACTCGTGGAAACACGAAAATGAATATTACACTAATTGCAATATAATACCCATTGTGAGAAAGATATTATATTGCAACGTAGAGAAATAAACCTAGATATAAGATTTTATGTTAGAGTAAGTTTAGTTTACAAAACGGCACTCTGAAGAGCAGACGTTCTTAAATTTTCATTCTCATTTCACTCAAGTGGAGTTTTTTTTTTTTTTTTTTTTTTTTTTTTATTTACTGGCCTGTAGGAACCCGGAAGTTCATGTGGAGTTTAAGAAAACATAATTTGCGCGAGCGTCATGAGAAACGAAGCGGACAAAAAAAAAAGGAAGATGGACAAAAGGCATTATGGTGTGCATGGCAGTTGAACAAATAAACCACTAGTCATCCGGGAAATTGTGCTAAAAGAAAATTGGATGTTTATGGCATCTCTGGCTGCAGTAAAAACCGGGTTCGTGTTTGCATTAGGAAATGCTGGAGAATTTGGTTTCGTTGATAATGCCTAAGATGCGGTGATTGTTTGTCGATTGAACAAACGAATTGCTGGTCGATTTATTGCAGCTGGGTAAATAGCCGTGTTGCTATGATGCTGGTGATGCTAAAGCAATTTAGGTATACGATGGGTGGTCGTGTACCGTATCTTGCTGAATGAAAAGGGATCGAATTTTTATGCATGTTTACATGCGAAGGATTTCAGTGTATGGCACTAGACGCTAGATGCGTGTATTTGCTTTTGTCCCTTGGCCAAAGGGTCTGCAAGATATGTGTATGTGGGCAGATTAGAGTGCACATGAGGGACAAAATTGCTTGGCAAACAATGGTGCCGAAATAGTTTTCCTGCGAATTCTAGTGATGCATTGGATTATGAATGCTAAGAATTCTTTGTTGGGAACATTTTTGCCGATGAGTTGATGCAAGGAAAAATGCCCTTGTAGGTGAAATTCTTTTTACAGGTGCTAAATGTAATTAGCGGGCTCCTCGATAGTATAGTGGTTAGTACACCCGCCTGTCACCCGGGAGACCGGGGTTCGATTCCCAGTCGGGGAGCCCCTGGCGCAAGACTAATGACCTTGCCCAGAAAAAATAAATCATTATGGAAAATTTAACAAGCCTCAGGACTTGCTAAATAAGGCCAAGACCGGTTCCCGGTTGTAGTGCCGATGATGATGAAATGTAATTAGCAGCAATTAGCAATTATGAAACAATGGAATTTGAGGGGCTTCAGCACAGGAAGCTTGGGGGGTAATTGGGCAAGTATGTCTTCTGTCAGGCTCAATCAATTAGCCAAGCCTCCTCTCCACCATAACATTTCACACAAACCCCTGTAACGTACGTAACCCTCGACTCTTTTACTTGCCAGCTCATCACATTTCTTATGGCGCTAACGAACGCATCGCGAGTATGCTACGCTTCGGGCCAACTCTTTCCCCACCTCCTTCGATTTCAACCTCTCTACTCCCGCTCTCAAACGATGTCTCAGAAGATACGCGCCCTAACCCCGCCCCCTCCTTCCAATAACCCCTCTACACTGCAATCCTACCTCTCCTCTCTCGCTTTCAAACTAGTCCCTCCCTGCGCCTTCCCTGCACCACCCACACACTACGCCAGGCGTAGTCTTTCCCCGCCTCCTTCGATTTCAACTTCTCCCTCCAGCTCACTACCCCCTCCCCCTACCAGTCCGTACACATGCCGTTCACTGTCGCTGTCTCACAAATGCCGCATTTGCCACCCCCACATGCACTCGCTCTTCCCCAGCCTCCTACTTCCCCTATCGCCCAATCCTCTTCACCTTCATGGTTTTTTCTCCTTTTTTCGTTTTTAATTATGTTTGAATTACTACTTTACATTTTAAGTTAATCTGTAAGGTATACTAATTTAATTTAAGCTTGGATTATGCCTAATAAATGGGGGTTCTGCCCTCACTAAACTAAACTAAACTAATATAAATCATTTTAAGGGGTAAATTTGGTGGTAAATATGATGAAGAGGAACGACAATGGAGGAAACTCCACAACCGCGAATTGGAAACATACCCGAAACCTACAATAGTGAGAATAACCAAGTCGCGAAGATTAAGATGGACCGGGCATATAGCGAGAATGGGCAACGAGAGGACCGTTCGGAGAATTCTTGACGGGCGACCAACGGGAAAAAACCAATGGGAAGACGGAAAAGGAGGCCAATATAAGGTTTGACCTTGAGAAGGTCGAATCAGATGGCCAAACGTGTATGGAAAGTTCACAGGCGCAGCCGAAGCAGTAAGGTCATTAACTTCCGGGTTCCCATAGGTCAATAAATAATAAAATAGGTTTCTAAAAAGCGAATATCAGGTTAAAGAAACGGAATTTGCGTTTTTTCTGATTGTTAAATTTTAACATGTCTTAACTTTGAAACGGATAACTGGATTGCGATTCTCTTTTTAAACAGTTAACAGAGCAGCTGATTTTGAGTGAAATTTCGGGAAAAGTCGGTATTTTACGAATTTATTGTGATAACGAAAATTGACAGCGGAGATGTTTATCACCATCATCATCGGCACTACAACCGGGAACCGGTCTTGGTGTTATTTAGCAAGTCCTGAGGCTTGTAAAATTTTCCATATTGATTTTATTTTCCGGACAAGGGCATTAGTCTTGCGCCAGGAGATGTTTATACTCTATCGCAAACAACTACCAACAAATTGTTCCCACGCTTTCATTGTAAAAATTCTGATGTGAGAGAATCTCTTTATTCTGGTCGAGCTATCACCGAAAAAATAAATGAAATTATGGATAAAGTGCCAGAAGACCAGGAAATAAGCATCGATAAAAATGAGCCCGATTTGTAATCGCCTTATGAACTGAGTGAAAAAGGAGTTTAATGAGTCGAATTTCCATCTACGAATTGCTGTAGAAATGGAAAACTAATAAAAATTGTTTCACATAAGATAAAGTTCTACGAAACCGCTTTGTTCGAAAATAGAAACAAACGGTAATATAGAACTGACAAGGCGGAAGGTGCTGGTGTATACTTGACGAAGACGGTCGTCTTTGAAACTTAAAATATTATATTGGGTCGTGAAGGATGAAATTTGTAGTAAAAATTACAAATTTCATCTTTGTGAGATTAATTTATAATTTACAAACATAAGGTATTGTGCTAATCATCAAAGTATAAATTAAAATTTGTTTGAGCTTACTATGATTTCTTTAAACGAGATTTGTAATTTTCCAACAATAATAAAGAGCGATAAGATGTTGGGTCATTAGGGATGACATTTCTAGACACAAATACAAATTTTATCTTCGGCAATATAATAACACAACTTTACACCGTCGTATAATTGCAAAATTCACTTTTTCAACACCGCCGCTCATAGCTCCCGACAATTTATAAGCCTATAGCGCTTGCGACTATAGTGAAGAACGTGTGATTCGAGCTGACGTTATGATAGAATAATTAAAAGATTGAAGCAATGCTCAACGCATCAGACCACTGCCGCTTGTACGAATTCGATATCTAAACTCAAGCACACTTAGATACGCCACGGGCCAACTACGAGAACGAGAGAAAACAGCACCAAAGCTACGTCTATGATTTAAAATTCTCTGGAGATTTTGATAGCATCGGTTTTTTATTGTTCTTTCTTGTAGATGAGTAGGGCAATCAATCTAGTCAATTGTGCACGTCATGTAGTTGTCGTTGTAATACATTCTAAACATGTAGTTCGTCAAATTATTGTATATTTAAATTATTCATTCATTCCAAATATTGTATCAAAACAAAAGGGGTATTAGTTATAGTATAATAAAAGTACCCCCCGCTTGGTAGACCCCTTGACGTGGTGCGGGGGCTTAAACTACAATGAATCACTCAGGCTATGCTGACAGAAGCATATGCTTCCAGTAGGGCCACCAGAGACTGACTAGCGAAGATAACACACAAAGATCTATCACCCCTAATCCCGGGTGCGTCACCATGCCTATTGGATGGTTTGCATCGGCTGTATTATAACGCCGCGTCGAATCAGAGCAGTAAGCAGACCTTACCATATCAAAGCGGGGTGTTTCTGATATGGCGGACTATATGAAATCCCAAAACTCGCGGGGACAAAAATGAATAATCAATATACAAAAAACATTCCCGCGAAAAACCCGGTAGGCGTAGGTGTGATAAGTCGACACTACCATAAGGGAACAAATCATCAAGAAAACACTGGCTCGACAAAACGAAGAGATAGGGAAAAACGGAAAAAGTGGGATATTCGAACGTTATATAAACCAATCGCGATACAGACGGTCGTAGAAAACACAAAGTCCGACTCCCACATCAAGTAATCGAAACCAACGGGTTTACACTGGTGTGTGGAGGTACCGACACACATAACCTCGAAACCGGCTTCATCATAAGCAAAAAGATTACGTCCCACGTAAAAGATGTGAGATTTATTAATGACCGAATGTCGGTGCCAAAAATACAGGGCCCATGGTACAATTATGTACTTATAAACGTACACGCCCCAACAGAATCTACCGACGACGAAACGAGAGACGCGTTCTACGGGCAAAATTAGAAGTCGGCTCGCAGCAAACTCACATTGGTAGTCAAGGGTGTTATGCACAAAACCCTCCACCCCTGAATACCTACCTCTTTGGAGCTAAGCTTCATCATTAATCGCACATACACTAAATATACCGATATCAATTCAATATCAAACAAATTAAACTACACGTTCAATTTGCCCATACTGAATTTCATTTGAATCCAAGACGTGAAAGAACGAACCATATGTTCAACACGCACAATCCCCTGGATCCAAATCTGTGGACCAGATGACCAACCTTCAAGTAAAGTTGTTGAGAATCATAAATTGCACGTTCGTTTTAGCGCCCAACAACATAGAGCATCATAAATGTGCATTAGCACGATCCTCTGTTGTTTTTTCCTTTGTATTTCCTCAAGATTTCGCACAGACGACATCCTTGCCCATTCGCCTAGAACTAATAACTTGCGCCATAAATCGAATTGCACGTTCGTTTTAGCGCCTAACAACATAGAGGATCATAAATGTGCATTAGCACGATCCTCTGTTGTTTTTTCCTTTGTGTTTCCTCTTTTGACCCCAAGTCGGGAAAGATACACAAAGGAAATAGCGGCTGGCAAAAGGGCGAAGCAGAAAAAATGATATATCCTTCGATCTGCAGGATGGAGGAAAAAAGTATGTCTTCGTGAAAGGAGTTAGTTCGAGACGATTCGCCGAGACGGCGGAGGAGTTGGTTTCTGATTTTTGGCCGAGACGGTCAGGGTGTTTTTGAGTAAAGTGGTGCAGTGTGTTCTCTTGTTGAATTCAAAAAGTTACTAGAATATTTTCTATATAAATTAAAATAAATATTTGTGTTTCCTCTTTTGATCCCAAGCCGGGAAAGATAAAGAAAGGAAATCATCATCATCATCGGCACTACAACCGTGATCCGGTCTTGGCCTTATTTAGCAAGTCTCTCCAACAGTATCCGGTCCATGTCCGAGACTTGTTAAATTGTCCATAATAATTTGTTTTTCCGGACAAGGTTATTAAAGAAAAGAAATAGCGGCTGGCAAAGGGGCGAAGCAGAAAAAAAGATATATCCTTCGATCTGGAGGATGGAAGAAAAAAAAGTCTTCGTGAAAAGAGTTGGTTCGAGACGATTCGCCGAGAAGGCAGAGAAGTTGGTTTCTAATTTTTGGCCGTGACGGTCAGGGTGTTTTTGAGTAAACTGGTGCAGCGTTTTCTCTTGTTGAATTCAAAAAGTTACTAGAATATTTTCCGTGTAAATTAAAATAAATATTAAAGAAGGAATTGGTGAAGTGAATGAAGTAAACGAGTGTTAAGTGCACACTCGTAATACTGTGAAAAACAATAAGAACCAATAAATTCATGTAATTAAACGTAAGTTAAGTGTACAATAAATAAACTCAAATAAAACACAAACAGTAAAGGGTGTTTGGTATCTCTTTGGACTATGTAGATTCTTTTCTTGGCTTGAAAGAAAAAATTTTGGTAAGAAGATTTGGACACGGCAGAACTTAGAGAAGTCGGCGTTCCCCATACCAAAGAACAAAGTGTGCTGTTATTAATAAATAAGTGTGTGTGATGTGCAAGGTGTGTGGGGAAACAAAAGTTCATAACAAAATTGGCGCAGCCGGTAAGTTCAAGGAAGCCCGAGTTCAATACTTGTAAGCGCTTGAAAAGCCTTGGTCTCTACGATAAAAAAGGGACGAACGTACTGGGCAAGACTCCTTTAGCCTGCGTCCGGAGCTGAGTCTGGCTTCGGAAGTACGATTCATAAACCTACGTACTGCAACATTTTACAAAATAAATCAAAATATAATCAAATCAATTAAACAAACGTGGAAAAAACTATAACAGATAAAACCAAACACAAATTAACTAAAAAGGGAAGTAAAAAGCTCAGAACACAGTAGTGAAAACCACATAAAAGCACACACACAGAGAAAATATACACGAACTAAAATCAACAAATTAAAATAAATAAAAATAAAAAAGACGCAGCAGTTAGAACAGCAAACAGCAGCTGATAAACAAAGGACATCATCAAAAAACATCCCAACGGACACAAGCGCTTTCAACAGGAGCAGCACTTTATCCGTAATACTTACCAACATAAGATAAGTAACCCTTGTTTTTTCCTCTTCTTTTATTTTGTTTTGTTAGCCATGAAGAGATGAATGGCTATTTACACAATTTCATTGTAGTATATGTGGAAAAAAGAAAAAAAAATTATATTCTTGTGTTTTATAAATGTAACGTAATAAATTAATTATCAACATAATTCAAAACATAACAACAATACAATTCAAAAAATGAAGGCAGTTTATCAAAATATACATGTGTATATATAATATTATGGTCTTGTATGCATTTTTAATATGTGAAAGCAAAAGGTCTTAATTTAGTAGTTGGTTGTGAACTCATTTTGTTTCTCGTTTTAATATTGTGGTAAAATCGTTTTCACCTGGTTATTACCTTTTTGACATCGGTATCTATATTTGTCCATATTTCGCGGTAGTTTTATGGAAATGTTGCAACCAGTGGGAAGGAGTTTCACTCCTATATATATAGATATATACAAAAACCGGTTGCCTTCAAAAAATATTAAACTTCCCAAAAGAACTTTCGCATAGCCTTAACCCCTATTCTCCATTTATACATCCGAATTACACCCAACCCCACCCCTGTACGTTTATGGAACGCGAACTAAACCCCAAGTCTAACCACACATCACCGAACTCGCCAAGGCGACTCTGAAGCCGAGCCGAGCGGTTAGGGAAAGTAAACAAGGTGAGTAAGAGGAAATTGGACTTACCCCACCCACGGAACAGCGAGCTATAATTGATTCGCATACACACGAAATAAAGTTTACAAAAATTACTGTCGACTACACCAAGGTTGTGAAGTTGTCAGCACAACTAATCCCCATCTTCTCCGGGGAACGACACCCTCACACAGGCGCGGAACTCGAAACTTTTTTATATTGTTGTAAAAGGACCTTAAATTGTCTTCGAGTCAAAGAACACAATGTGTTTGTGACTTTTGTGGCCAACAGAGCCACAATCTAGTATCCTGTCAACAAAAATTGAAATGGGAAGCGCAAATTCTATGCCAGCCTCCAACAAATCCCCCCCTTCACGACCAACAAGGAAAAGTAGCCCAAAATCCTCGGTGGTAAAAAGGAGCTACCACATTAGGACCCCATTCTCGCCAATAACCAGCGTCCCATCTGTCCAGCTACCAATAGATGTAGGTGTTAAGAAAAACACAACTCTAGCAGTGATCACTGGCGCTGAGATAAGTCTGATTACCAAAAGTGGTCTCAACGAATCAGACGTTAAGATTAATCGGCGAGAGGCTTGCACCTTACAGACGCCGTTTGGAAGCATCCGAACCTTGGAAAGCTGCAAGGTAAACTTCCAACTGAATGGTAGGTCTAAACTCCCATGCAACTTTCAAGTAGTGAGCAGTATGCCCGGTCTACCAGAAGACGGACTGCTTGAAAACGACCTTCTGTGGAAGAATTGCAATGTGGAAGGCCCCAACCAGTGCGTCACATTTCCTCGAACGGAAATGAACCCAATAGTATTTAGTGTGTCAATCAAGTTCTCAAACGTCGAGAAAAGGGCACATGAAAATAAATACATGAAAATAAATAATGAGGAAAACAGGACCAACCCCAAGACAAGACTAACATTTTCAGGTTAAACTTTAACAGGAAAACAGTATTCTAAGGAGTTAAGTGGTCATAACAAATGTTTTAGTCAAAGAACTGGCATTTCTTCAACAGGTCCATTAAACTCGCTTACTAGCTGCTCGCAAAGGAAGCAAAACAAAAAGTTGTTGCAGAAGCCCACCCGAAGAAATTACAAACCCCCATGAGATTGCAACTTTACTCAGGGTTAATCACAATTCCCCTTCCCGTGGACATCAGAGCATCACCAAAACGTATAATAAAATATGACAAAGATACTGGTGGCCAGCCATGCTCTTCAATATTAGGAGACATAAAAAGTAGTGTGTGAATATCGTTCATTAAAGGCGATCACCTGCTCCGGAAGTGAACGAAACCACAATCATTTCATGTGGGAAACATGGTGTTAATGAAAAACGAAAATCGTAAGGGCAAACTGGCATCTATTTGGAAGAGACCCTTCCCGGTCATAGCTATATAGGGCCCAGTCAATACGGCCATCAAAATGGGCCGAAGATCCGTTGTGGTTCACAACAATAGACTAAAGCCCTATTTCTAGACCTCATCCTCAACCTAACCCCGATATTCTTTCCACTATAAATCCTATTGCTACCCCCAGGGTGATTAAAACTTGATAACTTCAATATTTTGCCCGTATTGAATTTAATTTGAATCCAAGACGTGAAAGAACGAACCATATGTTCAACACGCAGAATCCCCTGGATCCAAATCTGTGGACCAGATGACCAACTTTCAAGTAAAGTTGTTGAGAATCATAAATTGCACGTCTGCAATTTTATGATCCTTCAAAGGTTTGTTTACCCAAACCATTTCCCACAAGGAGCATCCTTGCCCATTCGCCTAGAACAAGTAACTTGCGCCATAAATCAAATTGCAAGCTCGTTTCAGCGCCTAACAACATAGATGATCATAAATGTGCATTAGCACGATCCTCTGTTGTTTTTTCCTTTGTGTTTCCTCTTTTGACCCCAAGCCGGGAAAGATAAAGAAAGGAAATAGCGGCTGGCAAAAGGGCGAAGCAGAAAAAAGGACATATCCTTCGATCTGCAGGATGGAGGAAAAAAATATGTCTTCGTGAAAGGAGTTAGTTCGAGACGATTCGCCGAGACGGCGGAGGAGTTGGTTTCTGATTTTTGGCCGAGACGGTCAGGGTGTTTTTGAGTAAAGTGGTGCAGTGTGTTCTCTTGTTGAATTCAAAAAGTTACTAGAATATTTTCTATATAAATTAAAATAAATATTTGTGTTTCCTCTTTTGATCCCAAGCCGGGAAAGATAAAGAAAGGAAATCATCATCATCATCGGCACTACAACCGTGATCCGGTCTTGGCCTTATTTAGCAAGTCTCTCCAACAGTATCCGGTCCATGTCCGAGACTTGTTAAATTGTCCATAATAATTTGTTTTTCGGGGCAAGGTTATTAAAGAAAGGAAATAGCGGCTGGCAAAGGGGCGAAGCAGAAAAAAAGATATATCCTTCGATCTGCAGGATGGAAGAATAAAAAGTCTTCGTGAAAAAAGTTGGTTCGAGACGATTCGCCGAGACGGCAGAGGAGTTGGTTTCTGATTTTTGGCCATGACGGTCAGGGTGTTTTTGAGTAAAGTGGTGCAGTGTGTTCTCTTGTTGAATTCAAAAAGTTACTAGAATATTTTCAATGTAAATTAAAATAAATATTAAAGAAGGAATTGGTGAAGTGAGTGAAGTGAACGAGTGTTAAGTGCATACTCGTAATACTGTGAAAAAGAATAAGAATAAATTCATGCAATCAAACGTAAGTTAAGTGTCCAATAAATAAACTCAAATAAAGCACAAACAGTAAAAGGTGTTTTGTATCTCTTTGGACTATGTGGATTCTTTTCTCGGCTTGAAAGAAAAAATATTGGTAAGAAGATTTGGACGCGGCAGAACTTAGGGAAGTCGGCGTTCCCCACACCAAAGAACAAAGTGTGTTGTTATTAATAAATAAGTGTGTGTCATGTGCAAGGTGTGCGGGGAAGCAAAAGTTCATAACACGGGAGACGAACAAAAAGTTCGACATTGATAAACTAAAAGACCTGCACAAAAGGGCTGAATATCAAGACCAACTAACGAATAGATTTAGCATTCTAGAGAATGGGAACAGTGAGGAAGAGGAAACCAATAATCTGGGCACTAAATGGACATCATCAGAGACACAATCAATCAAACAAACAGCCCAAAAGGTATTAGGATTTAAGAAAACAATTAAGTCCAAGCCTTGGTTTGGCGATGAGTGCAGGGCAAAAATCGAACAACGTAAACGCCTCAGAGTGATCCACTTAGAAGGATATGATGAAGTCAACGCAGATAGATACGCGACAATTCGGAAAGACATAACGAGACTTTTCAAACGCAAAAATCGCGAATGGGAGAAGACTCGGATCGAAACAATCCTAGAAAATGCCAGAGCAAAGAATATCAGAGGTATGTATGCCGGCATAAACTGAATTAGAAATGGCTACCGAGGGAGAGCCAAAATAATTCGAGACGCAAACGGCTGTCTGGTCACAGAAACAAACAATATCGTGACAAGATGGATGCAGTACTTTGAAAACCTCTTCAATGTGCGCACCGATCAACCACAAATAAACGCACCAGATGTACATACAGCCAAGCCTCAGATCTCAGAGCACTCTTTCAACGAAGTTTTAGACGCAATAAATTGACTGAAAAATAACAACGCTCCCGGAGTCGACTGCCCACCGGCAGAGCTTATGAAGCATGGAGAAGAGGCAACCGCTCGAAAAATCCTTCAACTGATTAAAACAATATGGGATAAAGAAGTCACTCCGGATGAATGGAAAACCTCAATAGTCGTCCCCATTTTCAAGAAAGGCGACAGATCTGACTGCGAAAACTACAGAGGGATTATCATTGCTCCCAACCACATACAAAATACTAACAAATATCATACTGGCGAGAATCACACCGTACACAGAAGAAATACTGGAAGACTACTAGTGTGGGTTCCGTAGAAACCGGTCAACAAGCGACCAAATGTTCACAGTAGAAACTGCTGGAAAAGAAGTGGAAATACGGAGAGACAGTTCACCAATTATTCGTTGACTTCAAAAAAGTCTACGACTCAGTCGCAAAGCAAAGACTCTACCATATTGTAGTTGAGCTGGGAATTCGGAAAAAATATGCCGCACTCATTCAAATCTGCATGAACGAAAAAAAGGCGAGTTAGAATAGACAACTACCTCTCAGAACCATTTGAAATCCGGGACGGCCTAAAACAGGAAGATGGCCTATCACCGTGTATTTTTAACCTTCTGCTCGAGTAAGTCATCAGAAAGGCACAAGATGTCAACATAGCCAGATGGTCCCTGAATGGAGTCACACAAGTGCAGCATGTGCGGATGACATCGCCGTTTTGGGCAATACTCTAGATACTGTAAGTAAAAACAGTGACATCATCATTCAAGCAGCAGAAGAAGTGGGCCTAGTAATAAATGAAGACAAAACAAAATATATGACTACGGCGAAAGCGGGTGAACCTCAGGGCATACATATAAATGCCAGAGGCAAGTTATTTGAAAAGTTAAAGAATTTAAATATCTGGGAACGATACTGACGGCCAGTAACGAAATGTCGAAGGAAATTAACAAAAGACTACACTGCGGCAACGCTAGTTGACACGCAGTCAGTAAAACGCTGAAATCCAAGCTGCTATCACGCAATATAAAGTCCCGGGTCTATAGAACCATAATCATGCTGTGGCGTCTCTAACAGATGCACACACAAAACAGAAGCAAATAGTGAAGAACACCGAACGAAAATCGAAAAAGAAAATACATCAGAGCCGTATACCATAGTGATAACATAACAATTCACATCAGTGGAATATACTTGAGTTTAAAAATCGAATTCTAAAATCGGCCAGTAGCCTGATGTGTTAGGCATTGGTTAAATTTTTGGTGATTCTAACTGTCATAGCGTCAGTTCGAATCAGACGTTCTTCACCATCATCCCAAACGCTATAATGCCGATGCGAAACATGGACTCTCACAAAACGGGAAGAAAACAAATTCCCCGTATTCAAGAATAAAGTTTTAAGGCGTACTTTCGGCGGTAAATATGAGGAGGCAGACAGTGGAGGAAACTTCACAACCACAAATTGGAAAGGTATACTGCAAACCTACAATAGTGAGAGTAATCAAGTCGCGAAGATTAAGATGAGCCGGACATGTGGCGCGAATGGGCAACGATAGCACCGTGCGTAGAATTCTTGACGATAGACCAATGGGAAAGAGACCGACAGGGCGCCCGCGACGGAGATGGGAGGACAATGTTAGGTTTGACCTTGAGGAGATCGGATCGGATGGTCAAGCGTGAAAGGAAAGTGCACAGGACAGGGAACGATGGCGGAGTCGACTCGGCGAGGTTATGGACTTCGAGTTCCTACAGGCCAATAAATCGTATAGTAATAGTATAAAAAAAGTAAAACTAAAGTAAAATGTATTTAATGACTTTCTCTTCGTGATGACAATTCATGGTAAAAAAAACATCAAAAAGATACTATTCCTTATGAATCACTACCGTCTGGACAAACGACTGATTCGAATTACTACTACCAGCCATATTGTGGTTGAAGCAACAAATTGGAAAGAAAGGTTGATAAACAGCGTTGGGTGCTATCATCACAACGCTAAGCTTCCATATTTCCAATGCCCATCGACAACAGTACCAACAGTTAATTTAAATATTATCAACATACTTAAATATAAGTTAAAACAAAACGCAGTAAATTGAGAAAAGAAGTATAGAAGAGTGATCAACTTTTCCGTATAAAATCAAGATACTTCCTTAATCTTTACCTCAAAAACTGTAGTTTTACATGTTGTATTATTGTACCCTGACGGGACAGGTCACAGTCGATCAAAAACACTCGGCACCAATTTAATCTACTACCGGCCATTCAAATTAATAGGTCCTTTACAATTAATTCTCCGATAGGAATCACTGTCTGCAGTGGGCTACCCCAAAATTGGGAGCACGAAATGTGTATTAAAAGGAACCAACAAATCCTAATATATTTTTAATTACCATTTAATTAACTAAGTACCTATTTTAAAAGTTTCCTCCAAGTATATCAAACATATTCCGTGGTTTGCTTGTTCATATTCCTCCGAACTGCTGCCTTCAGTCTACAAACCGTCATGGAGAGAGTTACTCGTTTATTGGCAATCATAGTATCACTATACACTTTAGTCGGTTTAATCTCGTACAAGTATTCCCCAAAAGAAAAGAGATTTCAAACATTTAAAACCACAATAATCTACAATATTTTCGTCGTGTCAATATTTAGTGGATGGTTTCTGAGCACCACGTACCGTGACATAAATGATAGTGGTTTTGATCTAACAAAAGTTGATAAAACGAATTCCTACTTGAATATTATTGTTGCGCTATTCACTTACATATGGCGTATAATACACACGCGGAGATATGTGAAACTCATAAATACGTTCGCAGAGAGTGCCCACGATGCCCTGACGTATTTTAAAAAGTTGGACGGCTTGCACAAATTAGTCCTCAGCATTTTTGTAAAGTCGTTATTCATTGTGATGTTTCTTATTACTATAATTGGATTTCGAGACGGATCGAGCAATATTCTTTCGAGTCTTCTCGTAGGCACAAGTTTTGCTGTGGCATATTTAATTCGAAGTGCTACATCTACTACGGTGTGTTCCACTTTAACGGTCAGCTTATTCTTTATAAAAGCGATTAACAAAGAGATTCGAAAAATTGTGAACGAAATCAATCAGATGCACAACGCCAAACAAAGCATTTCCAAGTTCCATCGAATGAAAAGAGAATGTGAACTTAGTGAAAAAGTGGACAAATTGAATCAAATATACATGGTTCACCTTGATATAACAGACAATTTCATACGTTTCTCTGCTGTTCCATGGCTTTTATCGTTGCTTTGTAATGTCATCGGGATAATGGTGGGACTTTTTGCACAATATTTTAATATCATGGAAGCATTGTTCAATGGAAAGGATTACAAAATCCACCACGCACTAAGTGATGTCGGACTGACAATTGTGTCGATCTTGGATATATATATAGCAGCTGACATCTGTTCATCTCAAACTGATGAGGTAAAAGTTACTGAGATAATATCTACAGAATGTTATCGTCCAATTTTTAGGCTAGGGAAACCGGCAAGATTTTGCAGATGACTAACGTCTTCGATGTGGATCCCAGGCTACAACAGGCGAAGGAATTTTTCTCGTTACGCATTCTACTCAGAAACTATAAAATATGTCCGTTGGGCTTGTTAGATATAAACGTATCTCTACTATACAGAGTAAGTAGGAAGCAACGTCATAAAAACAATATTAGTATCTGGTGTCTTCGCAGGTCAGTTTCGTAATTTCTGGAGTTATTTGCATACTAATTGAATCAGATTTGTCTAAAAGATTTTTGCCCTAAACTACCTTTTCAAATAAAGTTATTTAACTTTAACAATGTTCTGCTGAAAATTCTAAAGGATGTTATCTGTAAAGCAAGGTGGAGAAAATTTCTGGCGTTTCCACGTAGTGAAGAATACAGCGCACAAAAGATAATCGAAAAAATCGCCAGCTTCGTATGCCAGAGCATTAGCGTAGCGACCACAGCTTATGTAGTGTTTTAAGATAACGTCGCATGCAAGCGGCCATTGGTGCTTTGGTTCTAATCTTTTCTTAGCGTGGATTCGAAAAACGTTTATCGCTACTTCGGAATACAAAAAACAAAACGAGTGATCGAAACCCCAATAGCGACTTATTTATTGTTATCGTAATTTGGAGAACGAAATCCATTTTTTTGGAGTGGTTATTAAAACATAAAGTTGTACATTTGTATTCGGATCAAGTTTTTTAATCGAACTGTATACATGACGCAACTTATTTTCTGCTCCGCGCGTTTTCCTTAGTTAGTGATACATCTTAAATACACAAAGCGTTTGAATTATTTTTATCGTTCTTGTTTAATTACTCTAATTTAATAAAACTAATAACATCTAAAATTATTTTTTCATTTAAATAATCTCACAGTTTATGTTCTCAGAAGTTTCTAAAAACATTTTCAAATAAATCGTTTACATAGTTCGGAAGTATACAGGGACATACAAAACTAAAACCAAAACCGCTACCGCTGCCGGTTTCTCTTCCATTGAAAAATTAACCGAAAACAATTAAAACGAGACAAAAATGAAACCTGAATAGAATACAAGTGACTAAGATGAACTCGCAAGTATTGACGTTGATAAATCAGACTCACACGCACAATCAATAAATCACGTAAGGAAAGCAACAGCGTCAAAGGAAGCAAGGGATCAATTAAAAAACATTATTGAATCTCGTGGTCCGGTAAAGAAACCAGCAGTCTACAATTGTGAAGATAGAGAAGGATCACAATGTCGCAGAATATAGCGGATTTCTCTCGGAGCAAGGGTCGTCATATACAGCGGAATCGAAACGATATGTCGAATAGCCCAATGTTTACAAAAAGACATCTGTTGAAGCAAGGAAATCTGGTGCGATTCCAAAGAGACAATCAAAATGATGATGCCACAAATGCAATTGTATGTAACACCCTGATTGTCAAAATCTTTATGAAATAAATGCTCAAGGTGCTCACTTTGATGTGAAACAAGGGCTTAAATTACAATGAACCACTCAGGCTATGCAGACGGAAGCCACGCTTCCCATGTCACACAGGCTAGCAAAGCAAATATCTACCACCACTAGTCCAGGGTGCTACGCGTCACCGTGCCCATTGGATGATCTGCAGCTAGGACTACTCTTCGGGAACCCCAACGTAAAAAATGGAAAGGAAGATATCTTCGAACCAACTATAGCTAAGGAAAGTCTACATGACGTCTCAAACGATATCGAAATTCGTAATACCACGTTCGCAGCGTCAACAGATCTGGCACGATGTTAAAATACAAGAGAATTCCCAAGGACACATGGATATCACTCGACTTCGTACCGCGTAACAAAATAGACCCCATAGAAAAAGGACACCATTAAAATCACCAATAACGTAATATCCTACAGAGGAACCGATTACAACTCGGACCGTTGTCTATTAAAAATTAGGAGTCGGGTCGCAACAAACCGACTTGTTTTTTTTTTTTTTTTTTTTATTAGACTTCTCTCGGGAGAGGCGAACCTATAGCATCGAGTGGGCGCCCCGAGATGCCATCAAATAACTGTTGCAGTTCTTTTTAAACAGTTGCAGGTTGTAACGCTCCGGGAACACTCGCGTGGAAAGGCAGTTCCACAGCTTCCCCGCTCTGTAACGGAACGAGTTCTGATACAGGGATGTTCGCGCTGTCGGGAGATGAACCACAAACGGGTGCGATCCGTCGGATTGTCTTGTGGAGCGCCAATAAACCGAATTGCGTGGAACAATGCCAAGAATCTCCGAAGAACAGCACCCGTGATAATATCTGTAAAACAGACAGAGGTCGGCTACGCGCCTTCGATGTGATAGCGACTGTAGTCCCGACATCAGCGCCGAGTCCCCGATCAGGCGGATCGCTCGTCTCTGTACGCTCTCAAGTAGGTCGAGGGTATGTTTACGAGCCGAGCTCCAAACATGAGAGCAATATTCGAGCGCGGGTCTAATTTGGGATTTATATAGGAGAAGAAGTTGGGCCGGAGTAAAATAATTCTTGGCTCTAAAAAGATAGCTCAGTTTTCCTGAAGCTGATCTGGTGATACCCGATACGTGTTTATGCCATGATACATTCCCACAGACCGTGACGCCGAGCAATTTCAAACTTTCCCCAGCCTCGAGGGCCCGGCCATTCATCATCAGCTGTGGAACCGATGATCCAGTTTTCTTTGTGAATGTTGTATACTGGGTCTTCGTTGCGTTGAAGTCGACAAGATTGGCCTTTCCCCACTGCAGGACTTTATCCAGATCCCGATTCAGAGAGTCAATCTGTCTACATCTCAGCTGGTGCGACGTTGATGCATCAATCGGCCGATCACTCGAAAAGGAGGAAACAAGCGTCCGCAAAACTGAACACTTTGTTATCCGTTGTCTCTAACAAATCATTTGTGTGAAGCAAGAACAAGGTTGGAGCCAAAATAGAACCTTGGGGCAGCCCCGAATTAACAGGATACAGATCCGAACACTCGCCATCCACAACAACCCGGATCGATCGATTCTCGAGGAAGCTCCTCGTCCAGTCGCAAAGCTGTTGTTGAGCAAAAAGTTCGACCTTGATAAACTAAAAGGCCACCCCAAAAGGGCTGAATATCAAGGCGAACTAAGGAATAGGTTTAGCATTCCAGAGAATGGAAATAGTATTAACGACAGATCGCCTTTTCAATTGTGTGTGAATGTTCCTCAGCTTCTATCTCAACTCAGACGTCAATTTCTCTAGGTTCCGTCTTCAACAAAGACTTGGGGCACATCTACCTCTACGTTTTCCTCGCGTACAAGTGGTCGCCATGACGAAGTTTTAGGTACTTATCATCGCTCAATTCGCGGCGCAAAACCAGATGACTCGCGCATTCCACAATCGTAGGAAGAATGGACCACCAACGTCGAGTTCCATCAAGGCTCGCCAGCAAAACCTTCACCTCAAATGGGAAGGTATTCTGAAGCGACATGAAGACATTATGCAGCTGATAACCGCGGACAACAAAATTAGTTGCTATTGTGCGGAGGACTTTATTGTTTCGGCTGAGGAAATATATCTAGATAAACATGCGAAATTCATCGATGATCATCATCATCATTATCGGCACTACAACCAGGATCCGGTCTTGGCCTTATTTATCAAATCTCTCTACCGGTCACGATTTCGAGCCGACGTCATCCAGTTTGGCACTCCCAGGCTCTGGGCGTCCTGGTCTACGCCATCCCTCCATCGCAGACAAGGTCTGCCGCGCTGTCTCCTTCCATACATCCTGCCACAGACGGCTTTCCGGACAGGCTCCTCTTCACTCATTTGAGCTAGGTGTCCCGCCCACCGGAGTCTACCGACCTTGATTTTTCTTACAACATTAGCTTCAAGGTAGATCGCGTACAACTCGTAGTTGTAGCGTTTCCGGAATCGTCCTCCCTCACATACGGGGCCAACAATATTCTGTTTGGTTACCTGTTCCAATAAAAGTATTAAATAAATATTTTCAATATTAATTAACGATTATTACACAATCCTTAAGAATCTGACATGAAACTGAAGAACTTATTAGAAACATTTTTAGGTTTGGTTTAGCCATTGTTGGTCTTATGTCCTGCATGACACAGTGATGATTGAAAGTTGGGATACAGTAGAGCGCAATTCCTTCGACATTCTAAAGTTAAAATAAACGAAGTTTCATATAGGGAGGCGCAAAATTAATCATCCATTTAGTTTTTGAATTAATTTATTACTAAATAAAAAAAATGATTTTGAGTGATGGAAATCTTTATTTGGATCTTTACAATTTTTTTCTGTTAAGTTAAGAGATGACTGCAGCTGTCTAGCAGCTGTCGTCATCATCATCATCATCGGCACTACAACCGGAATCCGGTCTTGACCTTATTTAACAAATTTCTCCACCGGTCCCGATTTCAAGGTGAAGTCATCCAGTTTGGCACTCCCAAGCTCTGGGCGTCCTAGTATAGGCCATCCCTACATCGCAGACAAGGTCTGCCGCGTTGTCTCCTTCCATACACCCTGCCACAAAGGACTTTCCGGACAGACTCATCTTCACTCATTCGAGCTAGGTGTCCCGCCCACCGGAGTCTACCGAGCTTGATTTTTTTTACAACATTAGCTTCAAGATATATTGCGTACAATTCATGGTTGTCGCGTGTCCGGAATCGTCCTCCCTCACATATGGGGCCAACAATTCTCCTTAAGACCTTCCCCTCGAACGCTGCTAAAAGTTCACAGTGTCTTTTATTGAGCACCGAGGTCTCGGATCCATACATGAGTACTGGTAAGATCGTGGTCTTGTACAGTGGTAACTTTGATTTTCTGGATAAATTTCCGAATTTAAAGAGCCTTGATAGACCATAGTAGGCTTTGTTGGATTTGATCAGCCGTTCGCGTATTTCTTCTTCCATATTATTATCGGCTGATACTATTGACCCAAGGTAGTTAAAGGATTGCACTACTTCAAATTCGTGCTCCACTACCCTGATAGTTTGACCAACGTTAGGTCTTCTCTTCACAGAAGTTGCCACCATGTACTTAGTTTTTCCCTCATTAATGTGCAGTCCCAGTTTTTGTGCCGCCTGCTCGATCTGGGTGAAGGATTCCTGTACAGCTAATTCGGTTCTACCGATGATGTCGATGTCATCTGCGTAGGCAAGTATCTGGCTAGTATAGGCAGGCGATGGAAAAATGTCGGATTTATATATCATCTATTTATAAACCTTACGCTGCCTACAGCATAGCCAGGGTAGAACTATATAATGCCATAAGAGAGTTCGGCATTCCAAACAAATTGATACGACTTTGTAGGTTGACCATGACCAACGTAACTAGTCAAGTAAAAATAGCGGGATTGCTGTCCAAACCAATAAACATCTATAATGGACTCCGACAAGTGGACGGTCTGGCGTGCCTCTTCTTCAACCTGGCGTTGGAGAAAACAATCCGTGACTCTGGCGTTACAACAAGAGGAACTATTGTCACCAAGTCGAGCCAGATACTTGCCTACGCAGATGACATCGACATCATCGGTAGAACCCAATCGGCTGTACAGGCCTCCTTCACCCAGATCGAGCAGGCGGCACAAAAACTGGGACTGTCCATTAATGAGGGAAAAACTAAGTACACGGTGGCAACTTCTGCGAAGAGAAGACCTAACGTTGGTCAAACTATCAGGGTAGTGGAGCACGAATTTCTGATCAAATCCAACAAAGCCTACTATATTCTATCAAGGCTCTTTAATTCCCGAAATTTATCCAGAACATCCAAGCTACTACTGTACAAGACCATGGTCTTACCAGTACTCATGTATGGATCCGAAACCTGGGTGCTTAATAAAAGGCACTCTGAACTCTTGGCCGCGTTCGACAGAAAGGTCTTAAGGAGAATTGTTGGCCCCGTATGTGAGGGAGGACGATTCCGGAAACGCTACAACCATGAGTTGTACGCGATCTACCTTGAAGCTAATGTTGTAAGAAAAATCAAGCTCGGTAGACTCCGGTGGGCGGGACACCTAGCTCAAATGAGTGAAGAGGAGCCTGTCCGGAAAGCCGTCTGTGGCAGGATGTATGGAAGGAGACAGCGCGGCAGACCTTGTCTGCGATGGAGGGATGGCGTAGACCAGGACGCCCAGAGCCTGGGAGTGCCAAACTGGATGACATCGGCTCGAAATCAGGACCGGTGGAGAGATTTGTTAAATAAGGCCAAGATCCGATCCCGGTTGTAGTGCCGATGATGATGATGAAACACTCATAACCCAAAAACTAGTTAATAAGAACTCACTACACGTTACACACCAAATCAAGGATGTTAAAATAATGAATTTACGGATGCTATGAATAATTGAATTATAATTATTTGGTCGGTGGTTATTAATTACAAGAATGTCAATCCAAGAAATGAATGTGTTCATAGGAAAACAATTTTGAGTCTGATAACGAATAATCTAATCGAAAATCGTCCAAATCGATAATTACAAATTAATTGGTTTTCTACATTGTTGCTAAAACTCCAAATGGAATGGACTTCTGTAGTCATTATTCAGTACCGAAAAGTATTACGGTAAAGATGAAAATGCTGTTTACCACTCTTTTAATAATTTTATTTATTCTTTTGTTTATAGGATTAGCTCCCTATAGATATTGTTTTAAAGAGCATAAGTTTCGTCACTTTACAAGCACAGTGGTCTATACGATTTTGATAATTTCAGTGTACAGTGCAGTATACCTAAGCAGTATCTACCAGGATTTCAAGAATGGCAATTTTGACATAACCCAAGTGGATAAATTCTACATGTATATGAACATATTTGCTGGAATCATTTGTTTCCTGACGCATATATACTTCACGAGACGACACGTTCGCTTCTTGAATAACTCAAAAATGGTTATTGAAAAAGTGGAAGCCTTTTTGGGCGATACCAAACAACTTGAAAAATATGTTATCGTAACAGGATTGAAGGCCCTATTTGTCCCAATAACCATGTCGCTATCTGTTACGATAAAGGAAATTCAAACAAATGCGAAAGCGAGTGCGGTGTCTTTCGCCATCTGGCATGATTCCTTACTTGGTCCGGGTGTCGCCTTTCGCAACCGCCTCTGGAGCTTTAGTAATTAGTACTGCACTGATAGAAGAGATCAATAAAAAAATAACAATGATAACCGATGAAGTGAACTGCATGTATTCCCATAAAGAATGGAGCATTAAAACCAAATTTCAGCGAACACAAAGGCAATGTGAACTGTCTGATGAACTTGACAACTTATATACTTTATACCATTTAGTTTTAAGTGTAATAGATGATTATCTGGACTACTCCGGTATCCCAATACTTATTACAATGCTTTGTAGTCTCGTTGGGATCATGTTAGGTTTCTTCACTCTATACATGAGCTTCGCTGAAACACTAATTGATAATAAAGCATTCGATTTTAACAATCTTTTAAATAATTCAGCGTTTATAGTAGTATTGTTCTTGGAGATATATTCACACGCTAAAATCTGTACATCTAAAGTGGAAGCAGTAAGAACCAGACGATGGAAAACTAACATAGTTTTCAACATCAATTGTGCATTACAGATCAAAAAGGCGGGCAGCATCCTCCGCAGGGCCGACACAACAGAATGTGAGATTGGATTAAGACAGACGATTGATACCTTCTCATTGGGGATACTAATAAGGGAATATAAAATATCACCTATGGGGTTGTTTGAAGTCGATTTGTCGATCGTGCTTGGTGTTAGTTTTCAACTTTTTCAACTGTTATTAAATATAAGAATACTGATAAATTGTATATTTACAGATTATATCCACAGTTACTAGTCTTCTGTTGATCCTGATTCAAGCGGACTTGGCTAAGAGATTCATTCAGTAATGACTTCGTTTACATTCAGAAAACGTTAAGAAGAAATTACTTCTGAATATATATTACTTTTTATTTTACTATAAAAAAAGACTTTTTTCTTTATAATACACACTCACCAACAAAATAGGAAGAAAGAACAATGAATAATGTTTTCGAAAAAAACACAACCATATTGCACTATTAAATTGCTTTCATTATCTCCTACCGTTGGATACTATCTCAAACAAATACGGAAGAAAGAGGTTATGGGGTTAGTTACCCTTGGTGTAAATCAAGAAAGAAACCTGAAAAACAAATAGAAATATAGACACCAACCATGGCGACGAATTTTCTAATGGGACATGCAGCGAAAACGTTCACAACAAAAACCAGTTACCGAAAAGAATTTGTTTATGAAACATAGCAACACCAATGCGAATTCGGGAAGAAGCATTAAATTTTTAATATAATATACTTATGTTACTTCATCCCAGAAATATAACAGATAAAATCTTCTTTCTTATGACTTCAAAAAAGTCTACGACTCACTCGTAAGGGAAAGACTCTACCAAGGAAGAAAACAGGTTCAACGTATTTGAGAATAAAGTTTCAAGGTGTATCTTTGGCGGTATATATGTTTCTTGGGCGCTAAATATGATGAAGAGGCGGGGCAATGGAGGAAACTCCACAACCGCGAATTAGAAGAGCTATACTCGAAACCTACAATAGTGAGAATAATAAGGTCACGAAGTTTAAGATGGACCGGGCGAGAATAGGAAACGAGAGGACTGTATGTAGAATTCTTGACGGGAGATCAACGGGAAAGAACCCAACGAGAAGACGACGACGGGAGGACAATGTAAGGCGCGACCTTGAGTGTAAATGTGATAAGCCTACACTATCATAAGGGAAGAATTTATCAAGAAAACACCGACTCGGCCCTCCCCTAACCGTCTATTATCAGTTAAAGGTCCCCCCCTCTTATTTATTTTTTACAACTTTCGGCGTGGATTAACTCAGCAACAGTGCATGGATGAACTTAATTCAATTTTTGGCAATGAAGCTCCATCAAGGACCAGTGTCTATCGATGGTATGGTGAATTCAATCGTGGTCGTAGTTCACTCCAAGATGAATTTCGTGAAGGTCGTCCAAAATCAGTTGTTGTTCCGAAAACCATTGATGCTGTGCGCGAACTGATATTGTAAGAACGTCATGTGACCTATCGTGAGATTGAGACAACCTTAGGCGTTAGTGGGACCAGCATACATTCAATATTGCATAAACATTTGACTTTCAAAAAAATTTGTTCGCGGTGGATCCCACACAATTTGTCAATCGCCCAAAAACAGGCTCGTGTCAATTGGTCGAAAGAAATGCTCAAAAAATACGGTCGCGGTGCTTCGAAACACGTCTATGACATCGTGACAGGTGATGAATCGTGGATTTACGCGCATGAACCCGAAAGTAAACAGCAGTCGACTATCTGGGTGTTTCAAGATGAGCCAAATCCAAGCAAATGGTCGCCTGTTTTTTCGGAAAAACTGGACATGTCGCAACCGTACCACTAGAACAACGCAGAACAGTCAATTCTGAGTGGTACACAACCATTTGTTTGCCAGTTGTTTTCCAAGAAATCAGGAACACCAACCGCCGAAGACGGATCACTCTTCACCACGACAATGCGAGCTCTCACACATCGGCTGCGACGACTGCATTTTTGAGCACCCAAAACATCGATTTGATGGGTCATCCGCCGTATAGTCCTGACTTGGCACCGAATGACTTCTTTTTATTCCCGTACGTAAAAAACAAACTGAGAGGTCAACGTTTTTCGACACCTGAAGAAGCAGTTGCTGCATTCAGAATGCATGTGTTGGAGATACCCCAATCAGAGTGGCAAAAGTGCTTCGACAGTTGGTTCAAACGCATGCAAAAGTGTATAGATCTTCATGGGGAATATTTTGAAAAACAATAAAGTGATTTTCGATGAACAATATTTGTTTTTGTTCTCTAATCCCGAAATATAAAATGCAACCCTCGTATACCTCCTTCACGTCTCTTCGTGTCTTACGAACTCGCAATAGAAGCGGTAGATAACCTAACCGAATTGAGCACCTCCCTAGACGATATCGTCGTTCTCGGCGATGTTAACCTCCCTCATCTCCAATGGACATTGGCTGACGAACAAGCCTTCTACGTCTCAAACCCTTCTAGTTCCAAGGAACGTATTTTTATAAATAGTCTCACCGACTCATGCCTCCATCAAATAAGGTATGTCCCAAATCATATGGGGAGACAACTGGACCTCGTGTTCACAACGAACCCACACAAGTCCTCAGTTGCCCCCAGTCCACGCACCCTCTCTACCATTGATAATTACCACCCCCCCGCTGCTCTTATCCCTATATCTCGATCATGAAACCCAGCCTTCTCTACCTCACGACAGCTTTTCCTCCAACTTCCACAAAGCTAACTTCTGCCTTCTAAATGAGCATCTTAGCAAACAGCGTTTCGCTTTGATCATCTGGGGGTAGAAGAGGCGACTACCACTCTCTACAAGGAGATCTACTATGCCATCGCCCTATATGTCCCCTATTCTCATCACGAGTCATCGGTTGCATCGTCGCCATGGTACAACCGCACACTCCGCACTCTTCGGAAAAAGAGAAATAACTTGTGGAATATTTTCCTCAAAACACGTTCCTTCCAAAACGACTCCAACTATCTCGGTTCCTTTTATAAATTTTCCGAGCTCTACAACTCCCTCTACTCCAACTACCTCACAAAAACTCAATCCAATCTGATCAATGACCCCAAATCTTTTTCCCACTTTATAAATTACAGACGTAAATCCGACGCCTATCCTAACTCCCTTTCTTATGGCGCAACTACTTCAACCGACCCCCTAACTATTGCCAATCTATTTGCTTCGTTTTTCATTAAATCCTTCACAGACATATCTTTCGAGCCCAATCCGTCTTACTTCAAAGACTTGCCCGAATTCTCCCTCGCCCCCTTACCCTTCAAATTATTCAGCATTACGTAGTTGAGGAGAAATTAAACCTACTCAAAGACGAGTTCAGCCCTGGACCTGATGGACTCCCAGCTATATTTTTAAAGAAATGTTCCTCTTCTCTTTCTCTCCACATATGAAAGATATGCAATCTATTCCTTTCACAATGTATCTTCCCTAGTATTTGGAAATCCTCCTATGTCACCCCCATACATAAAAAGGACCTAAAAACGATATAAGCAGCTACCGTCCCATCGCCAAACTGTCTCAAATCCCTAAACTGTTCGACGGGATTCTTTACACCGCGTTATATTTCCGTTGTAAATCTATCATTTCACCCAGCCAGCATGGTTTCCTTTCGGGAAGGTCGACCACAACGAATCTAATCGATTTCTCATCCCATACTCTCCGTGCCTTAGCGAATGGCAACGAAGTCGATGTAATCACTAGAGATTTCAGCAAGGCCGTTGACAAAATCTCCCACAATCTCATCCTTTTTAAGCTGTCCTCCCTAGGTTTCGAACCCCTATTGATCAAGTGGTTATCTTCTTATCTGAAAGACCGATCCTACCGTGTCAAATTCAGATCCTCCGTTTCCAATCCCTTTCTTCCCACGTCAGGGGTTCCGCAAGGCAGTCATCTAGGTCCCCTCCTATTTATCCTTACCATCAATGACGTTGACTCCATTATTAAATAGTCATCCATCTCCCTCTATGTGGATGACGCCAAACTCTACAAAACGATCATCTTTCCTCTCGACCCCCCACTTCTCCAAACGGATATCGACAGCTTCTCAACCTGGTGCCGTAATAACTGCCTTGAACTTAACGTTGTCAAACGTCACTCCATCACCTTCTCCCGCAACCCCCCCCCCCCCTTCCTACTTCATGCTAAACCGGCAGATATCATCTGTACCCTCGATACGTAACTTCGGGATCTTATTTGACAGGGGCTTAGCTTCATCCCGCATATTGATGATATTATTCTTAAGGCCAACTCTGCCCTTGGGTTTGTGAAACGCTGGTCTAAGGAATTCTCTAATCCTTACGTTTCCCGTTCTCTCTACATAGCCTTCGTCCACCCCCTTCTTGAATACGCCAGTCAGGTCTGGTCTCCACACTACTCGTCCCATATTCGCAGACTCGAAAGCGTGCAACTTCGTTTTCTGCGTTTTGCCCTCCGCGGGCTAAACTGTGTGAGTCCTCAGATTCTCCCCCCACACCCATGCCGGCTCCATCTGATTAACCTCAACACACTTGAGGAGCGCAGAACTCATTCCGATATCCTTTTCATCCACCGTCTCCTTTCAGGCACAATCAACTGCCCAAGCCTGTTCTCCAACATTGCACTTCACACTAACCCCCGTAACCAGCGTAACCCTCGTCTCTTCTATCGGCCCGCCCACCACACTTCTTACGGCTCTAATGAACCCATTTCGCGAATGCTGAGCTCGGCTAACTCTTACCCTACCTCCTTCGATTTCCACCTTACATCTACTGCACTCAAACGCCGTCTCCTCTCTTTCCCCACCTGACCTTGTCGCGCCCACCGTCTATCTCCTCACAACCCGTACACATGTGGGGGTGCGATGTGGATGTACCAACGTATGGCACCGGTTCACTATTGCCCCACTAGTTTTCCGCCGTCGGCACGTCGGCAAAATGGACAGGTGACGGGCTGAGAAATTAAACACACTCATACCATATACGGGGTCACTTTCGTTTGTTTATTATACTCTAATGTCACTGGGTTTGCACCCCCCGAGCGCATGCTACGAGGGGGGCTGGTGTGCGCGCGTCGATGGTGGAATGATGACTGGTATGATATGCCACATTTGCCACCGCCACATACACTCGCTCTTCCCCAGCCTCCTACCGCCCCCACCCCGAAGTCCTCTTCTCCTTCCTTGTTTTTTTCTTGTCAGTGTTTTTTTTTTTTCGTTTTTTTGCATTAATTACTACTTTAGTTTTTTAGTCTTCAGTTAGTTTATAAGGATGATAGTTTTGTAAATATGAATTAAGCCGAAGAAATCATTTGTCCCTAACGTAGTGTATTAGCAACGTGTGTGAGTGATCTGTAGATTGCCTTTAGTGGTAGTGGGTGTCATTTAATTAGTAAAGTGACTTGAGAATTCCTTCAAGAACAATCTGTTGCCTTGAAACAGAAATTATTTGGTATATTTCTACGAGAGAACCTTCACCTGGATCGCTGTGTTGGCCGAGTTCGAGCGATCGCAGTGTAGGTCTAGTTTGTTGTCTGGTGTACATATAAAACCACAAGTTTAAAGTTTTAGGGTTAGTGGGACAATACCCCATTTATTGGCTTAGAGCAAGCTTACAAAAGATTCTAAGGTCTGACTTATGAACTAACTTAATTTAACTACACAATCAGATCCCACAAATGCTAACGATAGATTTTAGTCTAGACAGAATAGAAGTGAACCCATTTCGACAAGAATGTCTTTATCAGTTCAATCGAATGCGGGAGGGTAGCCCCCTGGTTAAACGTTGGTTGTAGGATTAGGTTTATATCTTTTGTTGAAGTTCAAACTGTTCGAGGTTTCGTTTTAAATATACACATGTATTTCTCTGTTATGTTTAACGGCGTTGAGCAACGACGAAATATGATGATGCCTTGCGCCTATGTTCTAGCCACGGAATTGAATGACTTTTTTAGTTTCCGGGAGAAGGTGATTGGGTGACATTTGGCAATATTTAGTTCGATACAGTTGTTTTGGCACCAAGTCGAAAAGCTGTCGAGATCCATTTGGAGAAGTGAGGAGTCGACAGAAGAGCGGATAGTCTTGAAGAGTTTAGTGTCATCCGCGTATATAGAGATGGGGGAATACTTGATACTGGAGTCTTTATCATTAATAGTAAGAATGAATAGAAGGGGTCCAAGGTGACTGTCCTGGGGAACACCTGACGTGGGAAGAAAGGGATTGGACGAAGAGGACGAAGGCGGTGAATATTCGAATCGAATGTCCAGTCAGAACGGCCAAGTGTGGAATGGAATTGACGGGGGAATCTTCTATTAGCCCAGATATTGTCCGAGTTGAGATTCGTTTGATAAATTCAAAAAGTGTTTTGCATTTCATGGCATAAAAGTTCAAGAAGAAACTATGTCGTCTGATGATGAAGCCACCAGGAAATATCCAGAAAAAATTTTGAACATTATATAAGAGCAAGGACAACACAGCAGCTTTTCAATAACGATGAAACTATCCTTTTTGGGGAGAAAATTCCCAGAGGAACATTTATGTCGAAAAAAAAATGTATCCAGATTTAAGGTGTCTAAAGATCACGTAGCGTTACTATTTTACAATAATGCATCGGGAGACTTTATGACAAAACCCTTGTTAGTTTATAGGTCTTTAAATTCTCGTGCATAAAAAGACGCAAATAAAAACACCTCACCGGTGTATCATCCAAGAGTTTGGGTGACTGGAAATTTATTCAAAGACTGGTTTTTACATAGTTTTATGCCAGACGTTGAAAATTATTTAAACAGAAGAATGTGTGCTTCGAGCTGCTATTATAGATAATGTTTCATGTCACCCCCAAGATTTGAGTCATCACAATATTAAAATAATATTCCTACCGCCTAATTAATATAATAATAATGTGGAATGGAAATGACGGAGGTGAATTTGAGACAAGCTTATAGTTCACATTTACATCGCGACAATGGAGACAAGCTGAATTGTGTTTAGTCCTATAATTCACAGTCAATCAGAGCAAGGCACTCTTGATGGGGTGAGAAAAATAATAAAAGAGAATCAGTCAAGACATACTGAAGACAGATCATACTCAAGTCAGCCATCATACGATACTGATACTAAAGTCAATACATACTCAAGACTTTAGTCTGTCACAAGATTGTTATATACAATATTAAGACATTCAAGATAATCGCATGCGTACAAGATCATCAGATCATCATACTCATCACTGGTACGACATCATTCAAGACAAGAGAAGAGGATACTGAAGACTCATACTACTCAAGACAGTGAGAGCTGATAGAAGATACATACAACATTAGAAATTTATACGTCTTAATTAGTTTAAATTTGAAAAAAATAATAAAGAAAATTTAAAAACTTAAATTAATAACAAAAAAAAAAAAAAAAAACATTGCTGATTAGGTTTGTTGTTTCTCTTACTGGTTTTTGTTTTTCTTTAGTTTCTTTTCTTTTCCACGCGGCTCTTGTCTCTTTTTCGCTTATCTGTTCACATGCTCTGTGGCTGATACAACATGGACACCTGCTCCTCTCGTAGTGTGGGCCATCAGCCGGATCAGGGCATGATGGCCCTCATAAAGAGATTGAAGGAGCACCTCGAGGCTCTCAGGTCTGAGAACGCGGTCCTAAAAAATAGATTGTCGCGACTGGAGGGCATCCCATCCGCGTCCCTGTCCGGTGCCGGGTTGGAAGCTTCTGATTCAGAATCAGAGTTCGAGTCCGAGTTAGAGATTGTCACTGACAATTCTGACGACTCGATGGACGGCGGTGACTCGCGTACCCCTACCCCAAACTCATCTAGGGCACCAAAGCGAAAAACACCACTCCCAACAATAAGCTGCGAGGGAGGACCCTCAAATAAGCGTGTCGCTACCGGCTGTCCGCCAACACCACCCCCATCATCATCATCATCTGTCCCCAAAAAGTTGTCGAACCCTGCGATAACTAAAAATTACCTGAAAATCGTGCCTCCGCAGGAGCCTTGCCCTCCGAGGACAACTCCGGTTGTTAATCCAAAACCAAAGGCCACTTGTGTTCCCAACACTATCCAGCCAGAGGGCGGGGTTCGCCCACCTGTTTCTAAGAAGAAGCAGCAACCCGGGGTATTTGCACGAGACCTCAATTTAAAAAATTTTGTCGGTGACATGAACCGAGTAGGGATTTCCAACTTCAAAGCAAAGACCTTAAGCCCATCCCTAAACAAAATCATGACCTACGATAGGGAAACCCACCGCAAGGTTAACGACAACCTCAAGGCCAAGGAGGTGAATTAGTACACCTTCACTCCGGCCGGCGAAAAGTCGAGGACAATCCTCTTAAAACGAGTCGCTGCCTGCTGGAAAAAGGACGGCATTGTAATTACCCTTGAGGCAACATTCCCCAATGTCAAATTCACCGACGTTAAAAAATGTTCTCCCCCACAACGGTTTGTGAACATCAGACCGGAAAAATACAGCAAAGTAAACATATGGCAGCTTCACCTTGCCCCAGGAACCGACATAGATTCCATAATACGAACAAAGTCGCTTCCAATCTTGCATCAGCAAGTTGTCTTCGAGGTATTTCATAACAGAGAAATGCCTCAATGCAGACGTTGCCAACGTTTCGGGAATGTCTCCCGAAACTGCAACATGAGTCGCCGTTGCGTTCGTTGCGGAAAATCCCACGATATATTAAGTGTGAACTACCGCTAGCAAAATACGATCCCGCAATAAATGTGCAGGATGAAATAACACTGCCAACTTGTTGCAACTGCGGCAACAAAGGACATCCGGCTAGTTACAGGAATTGTCCTAAATATAAAGAAATTATTCAAAGATCCAAGGAGACTCGAGCTAAGCAAACAGCCAAGTCAGACTTCGGAAGACAGCCCACACAGAACCTCATCCAAAATGGATTTACATTTGCCGACATGCTTAAGGGGCAACAAGCAAAGAATATAAAAACTCTCCCAACTCCTCCCCCTCAAAAACATATTCAAGTCCCTAAGCGAGCCCCGGTAAAGGCCAACACGACGCCACAAATTCAAGCGGCGGTGCAAAAGCCTCCGAGGGCGCAATCTTCACTGCTCGAGAAACTACTTAGTTTCTCCCGCTTGATTGAAGATATTCGACCCCGATATGAGAAACTAACGACCGAGGCTGAGAAGGAGGCACTCCTTTTCACTGCATATGCAAGACATACCCTCCACAATGGATTCCGAAATTAAGGTTATCCTTATAAATGTCAACTCCCTTGGTTCGCATTCCAAGCGTATGATAGTCTCTGATTTCATAAAGGAAAACCGGGCGGACGTGGTACTTGTAACCGAAACTAGCTTGCATCCATGTCACCGTAATCCCGTATTCCCAAACTTCTCCATGATTCGAAGAGATCGAACCCTCACTGTCCGTCCCACCATCAACGGAGGTGGCACTTGTATACTGGTTAATAGCGGACTTCGCCATGAAGCTATTGACCTTCCACACTTTAAGTCCATAGAGGTGTCTGGGGTTGAACTGTATCTGGCTAATAATGGTAGAGTGAATATATACTCCGTACATCACTCGCATAAAACCAATAATGGCCCCATTAATCCCGAAGATATCGGCAAACTAATAAGGACGTCGGGGCATACACCCTTCATCATAGGCGGCGATCTTAACTCCAGACATCCCCACTGGAACAACTCTGTCCCTTGCCCAAATGGCACAAAACTGTACCAATGGTACACCGCAAGCACGTATGTCCTCAACTTCCAATAGTCGCACCTAGGGTTGGTACTCGATGTGACTCAATTCTGGACATATTTTTTGTGCCCAAAGACTTACTTCCACAAATCACTCCTCCTCAAGTTTCAGCGGGTGTATCTGACCACAACGCTGTGACCACATTCATTCGCGGCTATCGAGCATCCCGGGCTCATATCAGATACATACCCGATTATGGGCGGACAAATTGGGACAATTTCAATATTACATTGAACGATAAACTCCACCAGCACTCTCTTCCCACTGACAGGAACCTAGCGACGGTTAAGATAAACAACGCTGCAAAACGACTTCACGAGTTTCTAGTTGGAACTTCGGAGACTCATGTCCCGAAGTACAAACTTGAAAAGACTTATCAGATTCCCCAGGACGACCTCACTCTTCGTCTCATCCGGTAGCGTAAAAAGCTCTGCAGAATGAGATATCGTCACCGCTTTACGCAAAGGGAGCCATTATTGCGATCCATTATTCACAATATTGGTACGCTGATAAAACAGAGAATCCAAAACAATCGTACCAGACAATTGGAAGATAAATTGAAGGGTGTCAGATGGACCAGAACGTTTATAAAAATGTTAAAAAGATATGTGGCGCTTCCCGTATCACTGGGCCAATCATACACAATGGTGTTGTTGTTAATAACGACACAAATAAACCAAATATCATCGGAGAGACCTTCGAAAACAATCACAAACTTACTCTCCAAGATGGCGACCCGGATACTAATGCGATCATTAGTTCAGAGGTCCACAGTAAGTTGGACGATTTCAACGAGCCAATTGTTGTCTTTAACCCAACTAACAGTGCATACTTCGATGACACACGTGATAATGGTCACGGTTTCATCGCACCAAATACCCTACAGAGCCTGATTAAATCTCGAAACCCTAAGAAGTCACCCGGTATCGACAACATGTCATACCATTCGTTGCGAAGGCTTTCTGCTTTATTCTTTATAAAGCTCTCCATTCTGTTCAACCATGCTTACAACATGGGCTACTTTCCCCAAGCTTGGAGGCACGCTATTATTTGTCCAATAGCAAAAGTTGGGAAATCAACGTATCACCCCTCAAGCTTTCGCCCTATCTCGCTTCTCACTTGCATCAACAAAATATATGAAAAATGTATATACAAGAAACTAAACAACTTTTTCAGTGCCAGGAACCTAATACCTAATTTCCAATTTGGATTTCGAGAAGCGCACAGCACCACTATGGCTCTCAACATATTTCAAAACCACGTCTGCGTGCGGCTCTTTAATAAGGAAACCGCCGTTGCGGTGAGCCTGGACATTGAAAAAGCTTTTGACACGACTTGGATCGAAGGTCTCGTTTTTAAATTATTGAATACTGGCATCAGTAGAACGCTATGTAGTATCGTCTACCAGTTCGTTCGAAACAAAACCTTCCAAGTTAGAGTGAATGGAAAGCTTTCCGGAATTTTTCACGCCGCTGCAGGCATACCACAGGGCTCCATTCTAGGCCCCATCTTATTCAGTATTTACACCTCTGATATTCCTCGCCCTGTGGACGGGAGAGTAAACCAGATATGCTATGCGGATGACGTCCTAGTGTACACGTCATCCAAAGGCCTTAAACTCGAAACAAATCGACTCAACAGTCACTTGGACGAACTGTATCAGTATTACAGTCGATGGAAAATTCGACTTACCCATCCAAAGCAGTAGCTATAATTCTGAGTAGTAAACACTTCCAACCTACTTCTCGATATTCACAGAATTTTCGAATAAAAATGGGAGATACTACGATTAGACCACAGGACAGGATGAAATATCTTGGAGTCACTTATACCCCAAAAATGAATTTCATCAAACATGTGACCCACATTCTCCAAAGGGGCCTCGGTCGGTCTAAGCAACTGCACAACATCTTGAAGTGGAGCAACAAAGTTGACACCAAAGTTAAGCTTCTCTGCTATAAGCAGCTCATCCGATCTGGAATATCGTACGCCTTTCCCATATGGTCCTGCATATCTTCGGCTCAAATGGAAAGACTTCGAGTTTTCGAAAGGAAACTCCTCAGAAGATGCACCAATCACTCTAGAAGGGCTGACGGTCGCCATTACCCCAAATCTCAGCCATACGAAGACGCCTCCATTACCCATATCGACGAGTACTTGCTTCAATTAGCATACAAGTACCTCGAAAGCTTCAGAACAGCGAGAACCCACTTGTACGGGACTCTTGCGTTCTTGACCCTTCTCTCTCTCTCGATCTCTTCGGATCAAATCCCCACAATTTCTTCTTCAATACAAAACTGAAGAAAGCACCCGTCCCAACAACATTCCCCTCTATGATAGAGGATTCCTGGATCCATCCCATAGGGTCTACTATTAACAAACCACACACACACACACGAACGCACAGTACAAGACGGCACAAACATACACACACCGACCAAAGCGCAGATTATCAGACGCCAAAGACGTGATCTGCGTTTACTGCCGCACCCAAGACCTACCAGTCTTGTATGATTTCTTTCCCACCATCCCTCTATACAAGTAGTTAGAGAACACCTGGACTAACACTGTCCACACTATCCTTGGATACCCCCTTTTTTCTTTTCTTTTCAGATATCGTGAGACCGAGCCCAACATCCTCACGGATGTGGGTGATTCTGGTTATCGCAAGATGAACAGAAATCAGAGACAAGATGAAGGGCACATCTGTCCTTGTCTCGCTAAAGTCGGCCCTCTCGTCAACCCATTTTATTTTTTTTTTTTAAGAGAATCAGTCGTGAAAAGTTTAATAAAGTGGATATTTTTATCCCACAATAATATACACATGTAGTGTGACAACATATACATGAAATGACCATAAACAATAATCTCAAATGAATCGATTGCCCTTGTCACAATTTGCAGTTCTCAAGTAACCAGCATTCGTTGTTTACAACCAAATTCAAGGTCAACTCATTTCATTGAGTAAAACGAACGAATTGCTCCAGTTACGATTTGAAGGAATCAGATGACAATCGTTTGCGAATTTGTCATTGGCAAAATGATTCACGAATTAATTGGGTAAACTCGTGTCATTGTTCTTTCGCTACACGGTGATATGATGTTAAGTAGCATAATGAGCAAAATTGTATGAGTGATGTTCCATTTAATTCTTTTAATAGCTTGTAAGCAATAATTGTATGAATGAATAAGGAAATGTGTAAAGAATTGAATGATTGATTGGGAGTATAAATACCCCAGCATTTTTGGAAGTAAAGCAATCAAAAACCAACCAGCGTCTTTGATTCATAACACTGCGGCGATTTCGCCATAAAATTTCAGCGAGCTGCGCTTTGTACAGCGGATAATTAGGGAAGTATAAGGTTGATAAGTTGTCTTTAACTGGTAGGATACTACGTCAAAACTCCAAAAGCATTAAACCCCCTTTTACATTGGCACCTAAACACCACATGGCGATCCTGCCATGTCCCCTGCCTCCACAAGTACTACACTCATCATCGTCATCATCATCATCGTCATCATCATCATCATCATAATCACCATCATCATCGGCACTACAACCGGGATCCCGTCTTGGTCTTATTTAGCAAGTCTCTCCACCGGCATCCGATCCCTATCCGAGACTTGTTAAATTGTCCATAGTAATTTGTATTTCCGGGCAAGGTTATTAGCCTTCCGCCAATAATACGAGGGTTGCCTTTTATATTTCGGGATTAGAGAACGAAAACAAATATTGATCATCGAAAATCACTTTATTGTTTTTCAAAATATTCCCCATGAAGATCTATACACTTTTGCATGCGTTTGAACCAATTGTCGAAGCACTTTGGCCACTCTGATTGAGGTATCCCCAACACATGCATTCTGAATGCAGCAACCCCTTCTTCAGGTGTCGAAAAACGTTGACCTCTCAGTTTGTTTTTTACGTACGGGAATAAAAAGAAGTCATTCGGTGCCAAGTCAGGACTATACGGCGGATGACCCATCAAATCGATGTTTTGAGTGCTCAAAAATGCAGTTGTCGCAGCCGATTTGTGAGAGCTCGCATTGTCGTGGTGAAGAGTGATCCGTCTTCGGCGGTTGGCTTTCCTGATTTCTTGGAAGACAACTGGCAAACAAATGGTTGTGTACCACTCAGAATTGACTGTTCTGCGTTGTTCTAGTGGTACGGTTGCGACATGTCCAGTTTTTCCGAAAAAACAGGCGACCATTTGCTTGGAAGTGCTTCGTGCGCGAACAACTTTTGTTGGATTTGGCTCATCTTGAAACACCCAGACAGTCGACTGCTGTTTACTTTCGGGGTCATACGCGTAAATCCACGATTCATCACCTGTCACGATGTCATAGACGTGTTTCGAAGCACCGCGACCGTATTTTTTGAGCATTTCTTTCGACCAATTGACACGAGCCTTTTTTTGGGCGATTGACAAATTGTGTGGGATCCAACGCGAACAAATTTTTTTGACAGTCAAATGTTTATGCAATATTGAATGTATGCTGGTCCCACTAACGCCTAAGGTTGTCTCAATCTCACGATAGGTCACATGACGATCTTCCAATATCAGTTCGCGCACAGCATCAATGGTTTTCGGAACAACAACTGATTTTGGACGAACTTCACGAAATTCATCTTGGAGTGAACTACGACCACGATTGAATTCACCATACCATCGATAAACACTGGTCCTTGATGGAGCTTCATCGCCAAAAATTGAATTAAGTTCATCCATCCACTGTTGCTGAGTTAATCCACGCCGAAAGTTGTAAAAAATAATCGCACGAAAATGTTGACGATTTAATTCCATTTTTGGGCCGAGATGAATCTTTTAAGTTACTGTAAACAACACAAATAGCGCTCGTATGTCAAAACGTTCTGAGTGCGTATAACCTCAAAAATGTCCAACTTTACGACAGAGCTGTCAATTGCCGGATTGCAACGCTAGGGTTGCCAAATCCCGAAACATAAGAGGCAACCCTCGTATACTACCACCTAATTAATATAATAATAATATAATACCAGTTAGTTAATAATTTTCGGAACGTAACCTCTCCTTTTGTATTGGCTCTCAGATTACACGGTTTCAGACAACGCGGCTTTTTCTAAGAACCTATCTACCGTGTTATAGGAGAGACCCATCATCATCATCGGCACTACAACCGGGATCCGATTTTGGTCTTATTTAGCAAGTCCCGAGGCTTGTCAAATTTCCATATTAATTTGTTTTCACGCGCAAGGTTATTAGACTATAGGAGAGACACCTAGGTTTTTTTTTTTTTTTTTAGTGTCCGTAGGAAGGTGGAAATCTTCAAAAGATACCGACTAAAACCACCTCCCGCCAGGCTCATATTCCCGTTGATCCCCGCGGAGCTTTCTTTTAGATATTCCATCGCGGGGCGGGACGGAGTTTACCTGTTACTCTGCTCGTCGCGTCGCAACTGCTGCATCATTTCACACCTAGGTATAAAATATAGAGAGAAAAGGGAAGGAAAATAAAATGAAAATGCGAAATAAACAATAAACCTCATACAGAACGTGAAAAGAAAAGTGAAAAAGATCACACCCTGAACTGTTTAACATATTACAATTGAAAAGAAACAGGTCGGGCGTGAAACTGGGGAATTGTCCCTTCCCCAGTTTCAAGCCCGACCTGTTTGTTTTCAATTGTAATATGTTAAACAGTTTAGGGTGTGATCTTTTTCACTTTTCTTTTCACGTTCTGTATGAAGTTTATTGTTTATTTGAGGATAAAAAAAAAAAGAATTAAGAAACATTGAAAGCGATTTTTTGGTTCGGTATACTTGTTGGCCGTTCCACAGAGGAATACGTTTTTGGTATGTTTATCAGAGCAACCTCTCACAACAACTTATAACTATATTACTAAGCAAAGACGAAGGTGAATGCCTCCTACTGTTTTTTAAACACAAATTGTCACAAATAATATGCCCGAACCAACTTACTATGCAATCGGCCTTAGTTCACGTTTTATTGTTATAACTCAGACATTAGAAATCCAACTCCGTTAAAATAAATAAAAACTTGTAATGCATAAATAACAGACAGAATTGACAACTGTTAACAAAACAACCACATAGGTAAGTTTATCGACTTCGATGCTTTTAAAACCAATGATATTTGGCGCTTAATCATTGTAGATATGTATATGTCTAAGGTCATACCTCATAGAGCTATGGACTGTCAGAGTTATATAGCGAATGGTTTTTATAAATAGAGGTTAATAACCTAAAGACAAAATGTAAACAAATTAAATCTAGCTACATTTTATAAGATTTTATCGGATAGACTACTAGACTTTTAGTATAAGAGGTTGTTCGGAGAGCAAACGCGATAAAAAATCATATTGCAAATGTGTTATTACTTACATCTTCATCGCAAACTTGTATTAAATCCTCCGACTAAAAGAAAAAAAATACTTATTGTAATTGTCACAAAAAAAAAACAGAACATACTTCACATACTTACCGGAATTTGATTCAAGTGCTCAAGTGTATATGAATTGCTATTAAAGAACAAAAATTACAAATTTATACATAACATTCGCCGAATGAGAATGTCCAACTAATGAATGTGCATCCAAACACATAAATTCCTCAAGTAAAGTGGATTCCTTTATCTAAACGAATCCTTAATTCAGTAGGATTTCAATATATCTACATATGTTGAAACTTGACTTTACGCAACCCTCAAAAAGAACACTACCAACCGCTAACCCATGAGGAAGAAGATGTTAATTATATGTATATTATAAAGGAAATCAGGATGTACTAACATTAGGAATATTGCATCATTCTGGCAAGGAACGAATCGTACTCACCCGTAGTAAGGCAATGTATTAGGCGTTCCCAACAAGGGTAGGTACTCATTTAAATCATTTTCTTCAACGCTGAAATACAAAACGATTGTTTTTATTATTTTACTGTTACAATTCAAGTCACTCGGAATATATTGGAAACATACTTGGGAGGTTTAGTCAATATCTCATCCCGGTACATGATGAGGTCGATGGGAAATTATGATCTTTTTTCTCTCTCAGTTGGCCTTGATATGAATGGAGATTTCGTTCTTTTTCCTGATGGCAGATGCCGGTGTGATTTAAAACAATATTACACTCGTGAAATTGTTCAGTACGAAAAATATTTACCATATAAGTTCGCGTATAAAAAATATTTATTGCACTACTTAAGATAATATTGCTAGATTTGCTTCTTGGTTAAATTTTCACGAAAGCACGAATATACAAATGGCAGGATACGAATTTTGGCGACTGCTTCTTCTTTTTAGTTTCACTTGCACATGAGTTGAATTTTTGCTCTTGCCAATTTGCTATTTGAAACATAAATTTTATAAACACAATCTATCTATTACTCTAATTAAAGGCACAAGTTTTGAGCAATTCCTTTCCAGAAACAACGCGCAATCAACAACCAAGAAGCCCCCACGGAGAAAAAATCAGGTTTTGTTTTACATTTTGTCTTCTCCGATCGTGAGAGTGTATTGCGTGCCGGGGCAACACTTGTAGGAAGCACACATTATCCCATTTAAGACTGGTGGCTGTGTTCTCAATTACCATCCTTCAATAAAGAAAATGAAGATTCGTCCTACAGGTAGAGAAAATATTCGCACTTGTTTTTATTCACATTACGAGTAGTGGGCTTAGTTGAACGGATTATTAATCGAAAAGAGACACCTGTTCATATAAAATGAACTAATACCACCGAAAAAAAAACATTCTGTCAATGGTATCTTGTTTGTGAACATATTTCAATCAAACTCGGTCTGCAAATGGTGGTGAAAGTTCCTTGTGGTTATATCCACCATTTTAACTGTCTGCAAATAGACTATTTCAAATGGAGTGTGCTCAAATTGCTATCAGTAATATTAACTCTGCAGCAAAACGCTACTTTTGTATGGTGGAGTGAATTAATTTAAATATATAAAACTTCTAATCGTACATAATATTTACATGTTAAACATCGCATATTAATAACAATAGAATTTATATGAACATGACATCGTAAATTTTGTATATTTATGCATATAAAAATGTATATTATTATAATATCTGTTGTCCTACAGCTTTCGATCAATCACAATAAAATTTAGTGCATAAGTGGCGTTTCTAGCTAAACGTTTTTTCATAGAGGGTTTTTGCTATCCACTGTGTTGTTACTCGTCACTAGATGGAGCTGGAGCCAATCTTGTATACCGTTCAACCAATAACCATCAAATTCGATATTCATAGATTCTTTATTTTATACTAACGCGCGCACAAATGGGGATTTTGAAGTACCCTTAAATGTTAGACCACAGTGCGAGCGGATGGAGAGGAAGTGGATAAGGAAGGGAAGTGTCGATGTATATTCGTCTTGAATGTCTGGACATCACAACGAACAGGAAACACATGATCAGGCAGAACATTTCACATTCGTGTGGTTCGGCTAAAGAATGACTCTCTATGTTTATTTGTGCGGCTGAAGTCCACCTTCAACGTGAACTGATGCGCATTCACAGATTGACGGGTATCGCGGGAAAATGTCTGAAGGTGTGGAACACATTCAGCAAGTTCAGTTGAGCAACGACCGTGATAATACCTATAGAAAAGAGATAGGCATGATACGTTGCACCTGTGTTCCAACGACGGAATTGATCGACTTACGGATGACTCCCCAAAAAGTTTCACTGCTCGTCTTTGCATCCTGTCGAGCACGTGTAGTGCAGTTTTGGATGCGGCTGACCAAATATGAGAGTTGAAATCCATTTTTGGACGAATATACGCCTTGTAAATAGTTGCCAGGTTGAGTGGAGTGAAGTATCTTTTGCAGCTCTTGAAGAACCCCATACATTTGGCTGCACTTTTCGCAGCTTCAAATATGTGGTCATTCCAATTAAGAGTCGAATTAATTCGAATGCAGAGGATTGACTGTTCCTTGGCTTCGTCGATACAAGTGTCGTTCATAGACAGTATATTTACTTTTGGGCTCACCTTTGACGACAAGCGGCAGCACTGAGTTTTTGGGCATTGAATTCTACTCGGTTAGATAATCCCCACTGATATATCTTGTTGAGGTCTGAATTCAATGTATCAAGCATAAGTTGCTGGTTGGTAGTGACGTTCGAAGAGTTTGGACGGGAGTGTTCGTATGAGTATGAGAAGCTCAACGTGCTATCATCAGCAAACGAGTGAATTGGATTGTGAGTAATTGACAAGAGATAATTTATAAAGATCAGGAAGAGAGTAGGGAACACCTACATAAATTTGATGAGATACAGATTTGACACCATCAAGAACCACTTGAATTGGACGGCCAGAAAGATAGTCTCTTATCCATTGGATCAGGGAATTGTCCACTCGATATGAATGTAATTTTGACAAAAGGGCTGGATGCCAAACTCAGTCGAAGGCTTTTGAAATATCCAATGCGACTACCTTGCTTTCACCGAGGTAGTGAATGGAATGGCTCCACTTTTCGGTAAGGTACGCCATCAAATCTCCTGTGGACCTGTTGCTACGAAAGCCATATTGGCGGTCATTGAGGAGGTCATTTGATTCCAGATACTTCGAAGGTTGACAGTTAATAAGTGATTCTGTGGCGGTGCCGCCAAACCTCACGGTTCACTTACCTAAAACCCCCATTACTGCCATCCAATTTCCTAACTTCACTAATGCAATCGCATTAGTACCTGAAAATGCTTCACGCACCATATAGATAAAATCTATGATCTTAAAGTCCCTGTCAAAGAAAACTTACCGTTTGTGCATTCTCTTCGCATATAATTTCCCCTAAGATTCCTTTCTTTACCTTATCAGGCAGAATCCCCATTATTACAACCCAATCTACATCAGTTTCCGCTAATGCAACAGCATTAGCACCTGTAAATGCTGCACACATTAAGCTCGCCGAATTTATTTATTTTCAAGCTTCTGCAAAATAATTCTTACCTGCATGCATAACTTCGCATTTAAAATCCCCTATAAGAGTTCTTTCTTATCTTATCCTAAATTCCCTGTAATGAAACTCATCGGTTCGTATATCATACGACCACATTTCAGAGTATCTTACCATGAGTTGGCTAATCCCAGCCTCAATATGTGTACAAAAAACACTTTACGCACTCATCGGCTGGCGACCCCTTTATTATTATTTATTGGCCTGTAGGAACCCGGAAGTTCATGACCTCACCGACTCGGCTTCGCCATCCTTCCCTGTCCTGGGCACTCTCATATAACAAACTTCCACGCTTGACCATTCGATCCGATCTCCTCAAGGTCAAACCTAACATTGTCCTCCCATCTCCGTCGCGGCCGTCCTACCGGTCTCTTTCCCGTTGGTCTACCGTCAAGAATTCTATGCACGGTCCTATCGTTCCCCATTCGCGCCACGTGTCCGGCCCATCTTAATCTTCGCGACTTGATTACTCTCACTATTGTAGGTTTGCGATATAGTTCTTCCAATTCGTGGTTATGGAGTCTCCTCCATTGTCCTGCCTCCTCGTCATATTTACCTCCAAAGATGCCTCTCAAAACTTTATTCTCGAATAGACGGAATTTGTTTTCTTCCCGTTTTGTGAGAGCCCATGTTTCGCATCCATATAGAACAATTGGCATGATTATGGTTCTATAGACACGGAGCTTTATGTTACGTGATAGCAGTCTGGATTTCAACAGTTTACTGACTGCGTGCCAACTCGGGTTGCCGGAATGCAGTCTCTTGTTAATTTCCTTCGACATTTCGTTACTGGCCGTCAGTATCGTTCCCAGATATTTAAATTCTTTAACTTTTTCAAAGATCTTACCTCTGACGTTTATATGTGTTCTCTGAGACCCACCTGCTCTCGCCGTAATCATGTATTTTGTTTTGTCTTCATTTATTTCTAGGCCCACCTCCTCTGCCGCTTGCATGATGATTTCACAGTTTTTACTAACAGTCTCTAGATTATCGCCCAGAACGGCGATGTCATCCGCATATGCGAGCACTTGTGTGACCCCGTTCAGGGATGATCCGGCCATGTTGTCGTCTTGTACCTTTCTGATGACATACTCGAGCACAAGGTTAAAGAGACACGGTGATAGACCATCTCCCTGCTTTAGTCCGTCCCGGATTTCAAATGGTTCTGAGAGGTGGTTTTCTATTCTAACTCGCCCTTTGTTTTCGTTCATGCAAATTTGAATGAGCGCGGCATATTTTTTTGGGACTCCCAGCTCAACTAGAATATGGTAGAGTCTCTGCCTTGCGACTGAGTCGTAGGCTTTTTTGAAGTCAACGAACAGTTGGGGCGACCCCTTTAGCCGGCGATAAATAGTCCAACGCAGATGCTTGTAATTAGCACCATTCACGTTGAGACTAATGCCTTAGTAATGCACTAAGTGCGAACAAAGGAACGCTGTCCTTTGGCAGGCATCTGGCGATACGGCAAACTAACAGGTCAATTGAAAAGTCCCCGGCCGTCCATAGTAAAACACTTTTCTTTTGGCAAAATTCGTTTTTTTTTTATTCAACATAATTCCCTTCGAGGGTGATACACTGATTATAGCGACCCTCCAACTTTTCGATACCTTTTTTGTAGTACGATTTGTCCTTTGCTTCAAAACAGGCCTCAGTTTCGGCGATCACCTCTTCATTTGACGAAAATTTCCTCCCAGCGAGCATTCTTTTGAGATCTGAGAACAGGAAATAGTCGCTGGGGGCCAGATCTGGAAAATACGGTGGATGCGGAAGCGATTCGAAGCCCAATTCATGGATTTTTGCCATCGTTTTCACTGACTTGTGACACGGTGCATTGTCTTGGTGAAGCAGCACTTTCTTTTTCTTCAAATGCGGTCGTTTTTCGGCGATTTCGTCCTTCAAACGGCCCAATAACGGTGTGTAATAGTCGCTGTTAATGGTCCTTCCTTTTTCAAGATAGTCAATGAAAATTATTCCGCGCGCATCCCAAAATACAGACGCCATAACCTTGCCAGCCGACTGTTGCGTTTTTCCACGCTTTGGGGCGGGTTCATCGTGTGCAGTCCACTCGGATGACTGTCGATTGGACTTCGGAGTGAAATGATGGAGCCATGTTTCATCCATTGTCACATATCGACGCAAAAACTCGGGTTTATTACGCTTGATCATCTCCAAACACTGCTCCGAATCATCAACTCGTTGTTGTTTTTGGTGAAAAGTGAGCTCGCGAGGCACCCACTTTGCACAGAGCTTTCTCATACCCAGTTCAGTTGATAGCTTTAGAGTGCCTGCTATTTCATTCAATTTCAATTTCCGGTCATTCAAAATCATTTTGTGGATTTTTCTAATGTTTTCGTCGGTAACAACCTCTTTTGGGCGTCCACTGCGTTCACCGTCTTCGGTGCTCATTTCACCACGTCTAAACTTAGCATACCAATCCTTGATGGTTGATTTTCCTGGGGCGGCGTCTGGAAACTCGTCATCAAGCCAAGTTTTTGCTTCAACTGTATTTTTTCCCACGCGAAATTCCTTTTTATCCATTTTTTTCACAATAACAGAAGTTGCTTCACTCAAAATACTATAATTCACAAACTAATGATCCGACATCTGTCAAATTTATACACGCGTCTTTTGGGCGTTGGGGCTAACTAAAAATCATATGGATTTAATTCTAGTCCCGCCATCTATGTGTCAGGCCGGGGACATTTCAATTGGCCTGTTATAGTGAACTTATTTAATAACATTTGCTTGATTAGTAATTCAAGCTTGAATATAAATATACGACCCTCGTAAAGGGAGATTAACGAGTACCCTCAATATCATGAATTACCCACAAAGGATCGATCGGATTAAGGTAGAGTTGATTCCAACAAAGAAATGTCCCTTCTTTCCATTGGAAAATCGGGAGAACATTCATACCGAAGGAAGTACGTCAGCGGGAATTAATTCGGATAAAAAACTTTCGAAGGGGGAACACTTCCAATACATCCGCCATCTATTCCCGGAGGATGCATCACCGATTGAATCACCAAAAGATTCAAGGTTGATACAATTACATGAGGAACTCCACTTAGGAGAAAACCTAGATCCTCAAGAGTGTCATTCCGTAGTGTAAATATGGGAAAGCACCGCCTGCCTGAGTGCAAGAAACAGGTGATAAATGGGCAAGTATGGAATATGCTAGAGAATGATATCATTCAATCAAGCAAAAGTCCGTGGAACTCACCCCTCGTGGTAGTTTCTAAGAAAGCGGGCCCCGATGGAGAGTTGTGGTCGGTTTCAGGAAAATGCATGACAAAACCACTGGTGATGCGTGCCCTCTCCCTCGAATAGAGGATATTTTGGACCAGCTCAGTCACACACGCTATTTTTCCACGCTCGATTTAGTCAGTGGCTACCACGAAGTCTAAGTGGGTCAGAAAGATCGAGATAAGACTGCGTTCAGGACAAATTACGAGCATTATGAGTTCAAACGTATGCCATTCGGTCTAAAGGGAGCACAGGCTACGTTCCAGAGAGTCATGCACCATGTCCTAACCGGGTGGCAAGGTATCGAAGGCTTTGTTTATCTGGACGACGTTGTCATATATGGGAAAAACTTAGAACACCATAATGACAAACTCCGGAAAGTATTTGGCTAAATGAGATATCACAACTCAAACTGCAACCGGAAAAATGCAAGTTCCTACAAAAGGAAGTAGTATATATGGGACCTGTCTGTTCCGAAAAAGGGGCAATGCCAAATCCCGATACGGTTACTAGTGTCAGAGATTTCCCCATTCCCAACATGGTAAAGAACGTCCAATCGTTTCTAGGTTTACCGAATTACTATCGGAAATTTGTTCCAAATTTTTCGAAGATAGTACGCCCCTTAACAAACTTGTTAAGGAAAGACGTTAAGTTCACCTGGTCAGACAAATGCCAGCAAGCATTTGACAACATAAAGTATTGTTACGGACTCCACGTCCAAGGCCTCACCCAAATATTCCCAAATTTCCCCTTTCTACCTCTCAATTTATAATTGCGCCAAGTAGTAAATTTGCATAAACCACTTTATGTAAATATATTATATATAACAAATGTGTGTAAACTTGTCCTTTATTCCGATGGTCAATTAACCTGAATTAATTTTAGGTGGTTTTCACCCTCAAATGAGAGTTAAACTATATAATTCTCCTTTGAACTCATTTTAACGCTATTGAACAAAAACAAAAAACGCCCCGGACCTTAAAGCTGCTCAAGCTTTCAAAATCATGTTTATCCCCTATTATAAGGACATGGTGCACCAAATAACACTAACGTATCCCAGCAACCAATGTATATTTTACGAAGAAGAATTCTGGTATATCAATTGAAACTACGGGAGATATACAACGTTTGCTATTCGTCGTGAAGAAAAATGGCTGGTAAAGGGAAAAAGAAAAGGAATAGCAACGATTCTACTGCTCAGCCTCTCGGAAATGAGGATCAAAAGAAGAAACCAGGGAAAAAGAAAGGATCATCTAAAGGGAAGTCATTTCAGTGCGACATTTTCAATGATGCTGCCATGGAAAACGCATACTACGTTTGTCATAACGTTCAGGTTGCTGGTATTCTTTATTTATAAATTATTAAATTTTATAATTTTGGTTTTCATCTCAGGATCTACTTAAGACAAGAGGATTTGCTTGGCCAGACGGTCAAAAGAAAAAGAAAAAGGGAAAACGATAACTTAAAGGAAGTTTTTAACTTTCAGACGAAAAAGGAAAAATATTCACAATCATAATGTAAACGATTGAATACACCCGTCAACACATTTGCTGTAAACGTATAAGTTAATACACATTTTTCCTTCTAATTTTAACTATAACCATAATTTCCAATTTCATTAGTTGAATGCCTTAAATCCTAAGTTGTCGGTAGTAGTCAATAAATTTGGTACATATACGGTCAATAAATTTGATACATATACGGTCAATAAATTTGATACATATATCTGGTTCGTCTTGAGTGACCACTGTCGGTCTAGCTTTGCCTTTTATTTGGGTCTATATGGTGCATCTATTACAAACGGGAATATTCTGTGTTTAGAAGGTGAACCAACTTACATTGTAACACAGCCATATCCGAAAACAAACAAAAAACAGAAGCGCAAATATATGGCGACGCAAACTCTAGGCCATGACTACATCTTTTAATGGCTTAGCCGCCAGCTTGGCTTTCTGTCTGACAACCATCTTCGCCTTTTACCAAATCCTCGAGGTTTTTCTTCTATCCATAATATGTTTGATATTAAATATGTTACACAGAGAAAAAGGTATGTGGATAAAATCCACATTATTATGAGGATATAACATTTTGTTTTATATATATATAATTATGATTACATTATCATAACTTCTAAACTTTGTATAAAGAGAAAAAGGCTCGCGAGGCCAGTGTGGATTTCATCACCCATTTCGACCCAACTATTGTAATATAAATTATCTAATTCTCTTATTAACAAAACCTTTCAAGTAGGTCGATTTGCATATGAGGGTTATTTGATATGGATGTTGAACGTATCGCGTTTTTAATAGATACACACATAACCAGTGGTATTATTGATTCTCCTCGAAGGAACAAATGTACATTGTCGTAAACTGTTTATTCGGCGTAAATGGACCAATTGTAATTGATCCAGCTCAAATAACCAAACTGTTGTTGATCGTAGTGGACCGTATGTAATGTTTTCCTGCGTAAGTTGGTTAAGGATACCTGAAAAGAAAAGATAACCCCCCGGAACTCTAATTGCAAATGCCTTCACTCTACGCCCGAACGACGATTCTACCGTTACTGCCGGTGGTGGGAACCCGACTTTGATAAACCTGACGAGAGGAATATGGTTCGAACACCCCTTACTACTCTAGGGTGCCTATAAATATAAATAAGATCCCGTTGAACGCCCCTTGGGGAAGTGTTCTGGAGTACCTGTAAAGGCGAGAAAGAAGAACCGTGTGCCTCTAATGAAAACCAGATACTTTTTCCTAACATGAATTCAATTTATTTTTATTTTTATTTTTCAACGATTTACAAATATTTCTAATCTTATATGCTACTATTTCCACACGCCCATTGGCGCCATGTGCCATTATGTGGCGTCTACCTGAGTGCCCGCACGATATTGTTTTTTATTATCCAGCATCTGGGCACCTCAGTGGCTGAGTTGGTAAGGTTTGTTCAACTGACGACGCTTGCTATTGTGCAGTTCGGCACAATTACTAAGTGGTAGGCCGGTAAATACCACCCCGTCAAGGTATAAGCTCAGTGAAATGGTTGGGAGAAATCTCTGACCATCTTTCAAAGTTTGTCTGATGGATCGATTCGAGAAAAGGTTAATTTGGGTGGTAGTCGGTCCCAAGGTGAGATACCACACCGTCGCGCTGTACATTCCGCGATATCGTCGGGAGAATTGTTCGACTATGTTTCGGATGAATGGCTCATGGCCCAGACTGACCCGGGGATAAGTCATGATGGTACCTTTTGAGATAAAGAATTCCGGAGGTAAACTAGTTTGCCATTTGGATCACCGGGGGGACTATCTCTGGTGGAACATCGAGCAAATATTTTGATAAATAACCGAACTTTAAGAAATTCGTCACCGCATAATCGGACTCGTTGTCGAGGCTCTCTCGACGTTCGACTGATAACGGCATTTTGTAACATCAAGGGCATCGGTTTCACCAATACGAATGTAAACGCCGTCGATCAATATTTTCAAACAATGAAACTTGATATCGTTGCCCTAACTGAGACCCGGGCCGATTCGTCAACTGATTCGACATATCTTTGTTGCTCAGGATACGACTTACATTCGAGATTCCATTTTAAGGATGGAGTCTGCGTCTTCATACGGTCCGATATGGCTTGCCATGTAGTTGAGGATCGTGCTGAGGAGTTGTTACATTTCCTTGTTTTCTTTACTGCTCCACAAATGACAACCGATCAGCGACATTTTTCCAACGTCTTTCACGTACCGTCGACTGGGTATAGATCAACCATCCGGTTTCTGATATTGTCGTCCTTGGCGATTTTAATGTACACAATTCCGGCTGGTTGGTGCATTCTGAATTTGACTCAACTCGTGGAGGAACCTACGCGAGTGCCGACCCGTCGGAGTGGTTATGCACCACACCATGGACCTGTTTTTGACATCTGAGCCGATCTTTTATACCATGTAGGTTGCTGTGCCACTGGGAAACGCTTGCATTTCAGGCGATCAACCCACCTAAACACATTCGCCATGTGTAGAGGTATAGGGCTACCAACTGAGACGATTTGTGAGATTTCTTCGCATCCTTTCCGTGGTCGGAGGCGGGTTTTGGAGACTCCGATGTTAGCGTATACGCGGAGCCTGTCACAGAGGTTATTCTTCAAGAGGTGGGGATCTACAGCCCACACCCATCAAATGAGATTTATTTCATAAACCTTGGTTTGATAAAAAATGCGAGCACATTACAGCGATGTTAACAGAACGAATTTTGTTAGAATCATAAAGGCATGCAACAAGGCGATTGATACTGGGAACAAGGCTTACAACGACAGAGTGACCAATAAACTCCTTGAGTGGCCAACTGGTTCGTGTCCCTTCTGGTTAATGGCAAGGGCTGTCAGCAGAACTTCGCTTCCTCCTCTTTTCCGTCGTTGGTGACGGGCAATGGGACAATTGTCACAAATTCAAAAGCTAAAACAGATTTGTTCGCGAACTTGTTTTCTGCGAATTCAAGCCTCAATGTCGGTCTATTGGAGCCACATATGATCGCGCCGGTACGGTCTTCGATGCGGAATGTGAGATTCGACCCGTGTACTATTCAACGCATTCTACGTGGACTGAACAGTAGGAAGGCAACCGGCCCGGGCGGAATACCAGCAATTGTCCTTAAGAACTGGGCTCCAGAACTATCGCCAGTTATTGGCTACCTGCTGGAATATCGATCGAGTTCAGCCAATCCCAAAGGGGGGAACAAGTATCTCTCACAATATTACCGGTCGATAGCATTACTGTCTAAATATTAACTCTAAGGTATTGGAAAAGGTCATTAATGCCGAGTTAATTAAATATTAGGAATGTAATGAACTTTTGAATGATTGTCAGTACGGACTCGGTGACAGGTGGTCTACGGGATACCTTTTGACCCTTATAACCGATATATCTGCGATTGGGGGACATGGTGAAGGGCGGTCGCATTGGATATCTCCAATACTTTTGACCGCATCTGCCACGGAGCATTGCTAAGCAAACTTCGTTCATACGGACTTTCTCAGCAGCTTTGTGGCTGGACGAAGAGCTTCCTCGATAATCGATCGATCCGGGTTGTTGTAGGCGGCGAGTCTTCGGATCTGTGTCCCGATAATTTCGGGGTGCCTCGAGGTTCTATTTAAGCTCCAGCCTTGTTTTTGCTTCACATAAAAGATTTGTTGGAGTCAACGGATAACAGGTGTGTTCAGTTTTACGGATGATAGTACGCTTATTTTCACTTATTCGAGTGACCGGCCGATTAGTGTATCAGCCTCGCACCAGCTGAGATGTAGCTAGATCGACTCTCTGAACCGGAAACTGGATAAGGTCCTGCAGTGGAGAAAGGCCAATCTCGTCAATTTCAATCCAACGAGAACACAATATACAACTTTCCCAAGTAAACGTGGATCATCAGGTTCCACAGCTGATGAGGAATGGCCAGGCCATCAAATCTAGGGAAAGTATATAAGAAAAATGCTTGTATCTCACTATGCCGACGATACTAAAATTTTCAAAATGCTCTTCGCTTGATATTGTCCTTCTACCAGTCGGATTCGACATCTTTCCGGTTTGCTGGTGGAAGCATTTCTGTCATTTTAATGTTGAGAAATGCAAATTACTTACCGTTCACCCCCCCCCCCCCCCCCCCCCCCCCGCCCCGGCCCCTACCTATTATTCAACCATGATTTATCCTCTGTTCACTCAATCCTCCACCTCAGGATGATATGTGACAATGTCCTCTCGGACATTGACGACATAATTCTTAAAGTCAACTTTGGTATCCCTAACCATGCTCGATGAGCGTAGAATTCACGCTGACATTTCCTTCATCCACCACCTACTCTAGGGTTCGGTCGATTGTGGAAGTCTTCGGTCCTCTATCCCATTTAACACCAAAGCCAGTCACTTACAGAACCCTCGTCTATTTTTCTATCAGCCCATCACATCTTATATGGCATTAACGAACTCCTCTCGTGATTGTTACGGACAACCAACATTTAATTTTAACCTTAACACTTCTGATCTTAAACTCCCTCTCCTTAAAAGCACTTCAACGACCACTCTCCACACCCCACACACAATCTTACACTTCCCCAAAATTTTATTTACACAATATTATAATATTAATTTCGGGTGCAAGGCTAATAACCTTGCCCGTGAAAATAAATTATTATGGAAAATTTAACAAGCCTCGAGATTTGCTAAATAAGGCCAAGACCCGATCCCCGTTGTAGTGCCGATAATGATGATGATATTAATTATTTAGCAATAGAATTTTATAAACATATTACATAATCGTCCTCACCTCTTATGGTTTCAACGAACCCCTTTCGCGGATGCTGAGAAATGTCAACTCCTTCTTTCTTCAAACTCCACCTTGTTCGACTTCAAACTCTCTACCCATATTCTCAAGCACCGTCGCCTAAAACATTCTCACCACCAAACTCAGGCGGAGCTTTCTACACTTTCCTCTCAGACCACGGCCGTGTGTACGAATTCGATTTCTAAACTCAAGTACACTCGACCGATGTGGAAATGTTATGTTATCGCTATGGTATACGGCTCTGGTGCTTTGCTTATTCGAATTTCCTTTCGGTGTTCTTCACAATTTGCTTGTATATTTTGTGTGCATCTGTTAGAAACGCCACACTACTCCTTCCTCAGTAACTTTGTTACGATCAACTTCGTGTGCGAACGACGGAGCGAGAGGACGTCGGAGCAGGAGAGTGTGCCGGTGCTTTGTGCAGAAGTCGGAATCGCAATATAGTAATGTCCTGTTTACTTTGGAAAAGTGTAGGGTGTGTATACAGATCACGTCGGGGTCACCAGTTATAGCGTTTGCGACGATAGTGAAGAGCGTGTGATTCGAGCCAACGCTATCAGGGTTAGAATCACTAAAAGATACAACCGACGCATCAGGCCACTGCCGTGTGTACGAATTCGATTTCTAAACTCAAGTACATTCAGCTGATGTGGAATTGTTATGGTAAACGGCTCTGATGCTTTGCTTATTCAAATTTCCTTTCGGTGTTCTTTACTATTTGCTTGTATATCGTGTGTGTATCTGTTAGAAACGCCACAGGTTTTCCTCATGGGCTCTGGATGTGACCTCTTACCACTTATTTGAACGCTCTGGACCTAGCCTCTTATCACTACGCTCTGAATATAACTTCTTCCATTTGCTTGGACGCTCTGGATTTAATCTCTTACCACTTGCTTAGATGCTCTGGATACAACCTCTACCTTTCGCTGAGACGCTCTCGATATAATTTCTTGCCACTGTCTTGGACGCTCTGGATACAACCTCTTCCATTTGCTTGGACGCTCTGGATATAACCTCTTCCCACTTGCTTGGATGCTCTGGATATCACCAATTGCTTGGGCGCTCTGGACATCGCCTCTTGCCACTTGCTCGAACGCTCTGGATATAATCTCTTACCACTTGTTTGGACGCGCTGGATATCATCACTTGCTTGGACGCTCTGGAAAGCACCTCCTACCACTCGCTGGGACGCTCTGGATATTTTGCTTCTTTCTGGACGCACCGCAACAATGCCCTTACCAAACCTAAAAATGGCTAGAAGACGTTGACTGATTATACAGAAATTTTCCATCTCATTGCAATCTTCAGTCATCGAAGGTAATATGCATCACTACTTTACATTACTTCTTCCGATCACAATGTACTTCGCCAGATAAGGACCTTTTGTGGGCACTTATTAGAAATAAACAATTACCTGACTATTTATAAGTCAACTCTGAAATAATTTTCATCAAAAACCGTTTTCGAATTCAAAATCTCGAGGAAATTTTCGGCCGAAAAATTGCTCATATATATATAAAGACTTACAAAATTTGTTCATACAATTTCGGATATTGCAAATTAAATTACAAATAATGGCAAATTCACCGGCGATTGGAATTGACTTAGGTACAACCTACTCATGCGTCGGGGTGTGGATACACAATAAGGTGGAAATTATTGCTAATGAACAAGGAAATCGTACCACCCCTAGTTACGTAGCGTTCACCGATTCAGAACGATTAATTGGCGATGCAGCAAAGAATCAGGTATATGTATACATATGTTATCACTTAAATACGTTTGCATTTTCCTGTTTATATGGGAAACTCATTAACCCACATTCTATAAACAATTCCGATTTGGCCTTTGTATACAAAAACACTGAAGTTGGGTCCGGAAATGCATTACTATATACTTTTATTTAACAATTTTTTAGAGGATTCTAATATGATGATCATATTTTAATAACGCTTTATAAGTTTTAAGACTGACGTCCTATATGCTCTTGTCTTCGAACGCCTTCGACATTAAGGCTGGCGGCAGAATTCAGTTTTCAAGTTTCTTAAAGAATGTTGATATTCTCAATAAAATGTAGAATTTCCTGTACTCTTCAAAACAAACCTCCCATAAAGACCGTCGAAGCTCTCACTAAAATATTATAGAATTAGCTGTAGTCTTCAAAACAAATCTTAGAATCGATCTACTTCCAGTTTGTGAAGCATAAACAGTCCGAAGTATTAAATCTCCATTCTGTACAAACGCATTAATTACTACTGGGACTGTTTTATTCCCACTATTCATCATTTCAGAAGGTACAATTTGGCATTTTTTTCAACCTTTTACTGGAGAATCCGCTAAGTTTAGGTATAGTCAGAAATATCTTTCGACCACACCGAAGAACCAAAATTAGAACCATCAGCGATTTCAATCTTGTCACACAACACTTCACGAGTGACGTCCATTTGGTAATGTCAAATTAGTTCTCGACGTGACAAGCGAATTCGAAATTAGTGTACAGCTGTCGACTGTCATTGGAGATCGGTTCTTCGGCGAATATTGTCAGCTGTCAAAATTTGATGTCATTTACTGAATAGATATTAACTTGAATTTATTAGTGTATAACAAAATTTATGTTTAGTAAATAAATATTGCTATTTATCAATCAGCAGCGCATTAAAGGCATGCAAATAACGATCATGCATTGAATGAGTGAATTTGTAAATATCGGACTTAGAAAAAAATGTTACAGTCAGCTATTTGGTTTCTAATAAAGTGTCCAATTAATAAAGCGAAATTGCTAAAGGTCCGTCAGCCAAAATATACCAGAAAAAGATGTTACGGTCAGCTATATGGCTTCTAAAAAATAGTCCAATTAATAAAGCAAAACTGCTAAAGGTCCGCCAGCCGAAATATTAGAAGATTTATTCCGACCAATTCGGGACGTCCGATGGGGTAGTACCTTACTAGGTGGCTGGGCGTTGGAATCAACTAACATCCAGGTAATTCCGCTTTTGCAAGATAGTATTCCCAGTTTCAGGAATTTCTTGTATAGCTGATTGTTGGCTGGACACCTCGAGATCCACAAACATTTTTTTATGGGAAAATTAAGAATTCGATAAACCTTTGCATGAACACAGTGCAGTCATCGAGGTCTGGTTCCATTATGTGTCCAAGATTTCTACTTAATTGCATAATAATGTGATGTTGGAGATGGAACTATAAGTGCCACGCTAAGCATCTAGAGGAATTTCGACGATTTTCTTAGTTTATCTCCTTTTCCTTTGTTGTATTATTGTTTGTACAACATTTAATATTTAGTTATCGAATGTTGTCGTGCCCCAAGTTGGGCGCAAAAATGTTGTATTATTGATAGTACAACCTATATTATTTAATTATCGGAAAATGTTGTATATTGGTATTACAACGTTTATTACTTATTTATGTGTATATGATGTTATAGTACGTGGTTGGCAGATTTCTACAGCTTAATTATGTGACAGGCTTTTTCCCTTCGACTTACAGTTACTTACGTGGTGGGAATATTTCTTCTTTGTCTAATGCGGCTTAATTATGCCAGGCCTCCTTCTTTTCCTTGTCGCGGCTTCTTCTCTGTTGTGTTTTTCGGATTGATAAGAATTTACTTTAATTAACTTGCAACTTTATTTGTTCCTAAACAGTTGCGAATGTCGATCCCTATGTACTTTTGGTGATTGATTTGATTATGCTGGAATCAAAACAAAGGGCCCGCTGTACCGTGGCAGTGCTGCAACCCTTTGCTTGATTGATTAGTTCTGCGCTCTTGTCCATTCGCAACTACTCTTTTATACCGGAATTATTGGCGAGGATATGCAGACGATGCGTTTACCTCAGCCAGAATGTATGACCCATATTGAGGCTAAATGCCTGGCACGTGTCATTTGCATTTCCCCATGATTATTTTCCACTTAATTGCCCTGCTGTAGGTGCAGCGGCATTGGCTTGAGCAATTACTTAATTGATTGCTGCATATACCGAACCAATTAAAGTACATTGGCCCGTGTTCAATTCGTGTCATTCGATCGATTTGCGTTTCGTCGCTGTGTCTGCCCTTTCGCAGATCTCAGCATTCGATCGACGCTCAATTAATACGTCGCTAATAGTCTTTGAAGGCACCGACCGCGTCATATAACTTGTATGACACTTGTTTTCGGACATGAAGCAAAAGAAACATGCATTCGAAATATGAAATCGTGTAGGTCCGCGAGCGGATGTTCGGTTGGTTTTTGAATGTGCAGCAGAATGCTCTTTGCGAGTGGCCTTGGGAGTTCAATTGTTTGATCGCAATGATATATAATAAGCGCTTTGCTTTGAAAGGTGAGTATGAATGAATAATTATCGCAACGTATGCGATATGAATATTAATTGCCTGTGGGTAAAAAGGCGGCAGTTAATTGGTCGTGTATTGCATTGTGTGCAATATAAATGTTAGTTGTGAGGATGTTTGAGAGGGGTTGTGTAGCGAAGTATAACACCTTTATTTCTTTTCATTGTAACAATTTCCCAAGTAGAAAATGTGGGGGTTTATGTATGTGTGTCGGCAAGGACGCGGGTTCATCGATATTCCCACCTATTTGTTCCAGCGAGACCGAAAGGCACCGAGTTTACCCGCAGACTTTAGAAAAGTAAAAATGGTCAAGCACTGGTATGTTGTTTGAATTAACGTTTATTTATTAATTGCGTATTAGCTTTACAAAATCCATTCGTATAAATTCCTCGCACTCGGAACAAATCTTAATCCAATCAAGTTCGTAAATTTTATGTAATTAGTAATTCAAAACTAAAGCGTCACAATCTCACATAAGTGTTAGCGTAGTTAATCGAACACCTAGCCGTTTAAATATTGCGTACACACATCGCGCGTAGGGATTCTGACCCAGGTGACGTGGGAACAGCACAGCCGTTTGAATTAATAACGCCGGTAAATACACGCCCATTAATTTGCGATGACGATTCGTTGAGCTTATGACCCGACTTCTCGGGGATGCGTACTGGAGGGTATGAAGGGATGTCTGTCGTCGGGGGTGGTTATTACTCGACTGACTAATTACTTGCGAGGAAAAGTTCGTCGCGTCGTGGCAGTTGTGTCATAGCTAGAATCGACTCGCTGCCATTTACTAGGAACTTCGAGAAGAGTTGCTATGCCTGTATAGGGCATTAGTTCCGGGGAATCCTCGCCGTATAAGCTGAGTTGGATTCGTTGGTTGTGTGTACCGGTAAATTGGTTTCGGCGGCATAGCCAAGTATGATCAAGGGTCTTGATCGTTGTGGTGGTCGTTTCGCGGCAAATTAGCTGCCGCTTGGTTGCAAGCGAGAAAAATAGTTTAAGGAGGAAATTAACCGAAGTGGTTTTGGGGAAAATGCATGCGGTTTGATTGTAGGGAATCGATGTGGTTTTACTTACATCATTTAGGTAGAATAGGAACCGAAATGTTTTTCGGGGGAAATTGGAATTGCTTGGGTGCAAGCAAGGGATATAATTTAGATAGAGAATTAACCGAAGCGATTTCGGGGAAATGTATGTGGCGCGGTGTAGTTGGTGGTGATGATTAATGTTCCATTGTAGGTTTGAATATGCGTTTTATTACAGCATATGAATTTCCGGGGAAATTAAGATTGCTTGGTCGCAAGGAAGGAATATAACTTAAATAGAGAATTGACCGAAGTGGTTTTGGGAAAAATTATATGTGGGGTGATGTAATTGAGGGAGATGATTTAGAATGTATTCTATTGAATTGTATTCTGTTAGAAGTTTTGGGAAATGCCTTTCGTTGCAGATTGGGAGATGGATTCTTGCAACTTCGGGATGGATGCGCTTGCAGATTTTGCATGTGTGTATTGCAGGTTTTGAATGGGGAGTTGGATTAAGGTGACGCACTGTTAGTGGTCAAGGTTGGTTGCAATTGGGGGTTGGTTCTCCATGTGATGTAGAGAACCCCCACAAAAGTAATAATCTTGTGTGTTTTCATGTAATACATGTTCATTCCTCTTAGAAAATGATATTTCTAACCCCTTTATCCAATTCATCGAATCGCAAAGGCACCCCAAGCAGATATTCGTCTTAACAATACTTTGGACATTACAATAAATAACCGCCACAGATAAAACGATTTATATTGCATATCATAGTTGCAATTCAATTTTATTTCAACGAAAATTTGTTCTTTTCTGAACTACTTACAGGTCGCCATGAATGCACAAAATACAGTTTTCGATGCCAAACGTCTTATTGGTCGTAAATTCAGTGATCCAAAAATTCAGGAAGATATGAAACACTGGCCATTTAGAGTTGTTAATGACGGAGGAAAGCCGAAAATAGCAGTTGAGTTTAAGGGCCAAAGAAAACTATTTGCTCCCGAAGAAATAAGTTCTATGGTTTTAGTGAAGATGAAATCAGTCGCAGAATTATTTTTAGGCTGCACCATCAAGAATGCTGTCATCACGGTGCCAGCGTATTTTAATGATTCCCAAAGACAGGCGACAAAGGATGCTGGCGCAATTGCTGGTTTTAATGTTCTTCGTATTCTAAACGAACCAACGGCAGCTGCATTGGCCTATGGTCTGGACAAAAATCTAAAAGGTGAAAAAAAGATATTGGTGTTTGACTTAGGTGGCGGGACTTTTGATGTATCCATTCTCATTATCGACGAGGGATCGTTATTTGAAGTGAAGGCAACCGCTGGAGACACTCATCTTGGCGGAGAAGACTTTGACAATCGTCTTGTGGATTATTTTGTTGATGAATTTAGAAGAAAGTACAAGCGTGAATTAACAGATAATATAAGAGCTATTCGTAGGTTACGAACTGCCTGTGAACGCGCTAAGCGGACTCTATCTTCTAGCACAGAGGCTTCCGTTGAAATTGATGCTTTGCACGATGGTATAGATTTCTATTCTAAAATAAGCCGGGCACGTTTTGAAGAATTGAATGCTGACCTATTTCGTTCGACTTTACAACCTGTCGAAAAGGCTTTAATTGACGCGAATATAGATAAACGAGAGATTAATGATGTTGTTATGGTTGGCGGATCGACCCGGATTCCGAAAATTCAAAAATTATTGCGAGACTACTTTGGGGGCAAACATCTGAATCTCTCTATAAACCCAGACGAGGCCGTCGCATATGGTGCAGCTGTACAAGCTGCTATTTTGACAGGAGTCAAGAGCACACAGATTCAGGATGTTCTTCTAGTTGATGTGGCGCCATTATCATTGGGTATAGAAACAGCGGGCGGAGTTATGACGAACTTAATTGAGAGAAATACTCGTATTCCATGCAATCAACGTCAGACCTTTACGACATATAGCGATAATCAGAATGCGGTGACAATACAAGTATATGAGGGAGAACGCGCTATGACCAAGGATAATAACTTACTTGGAACTTTCAATTTAAGCGGGATTCCCCCCGCACCGCGTGGCATTCCGAAAATCGATGTTTCGTTTGATATGAATGCTGATGGTATACTTCATGTTACCGCTAAAGAAGTTAGTACTGGAAGAAGTGAGAAGATAACTATAACAAATGACAAAGGTCGACTGTCAAAGAAGGAAATCGATAAAATGTTAAATGATGCGAAAAAATATAAAGCCGATGATGACCGACAACGAGAACGTATCAAAGCTCGTAATAACTTGGAAACATACATATACGGCTGTAAACAGGTAAATATATACTCTGTCAATATCTCACATAACCGATTTTTAATGTAAGACAAAATGTACGCAGACAGTTCGTAACTCTAAAGTGGGCCAATGTCGGGAGTCTAAGTCAATTAATTTTTAAGGAAAGCAGAATAACATGCTGTTATTATTATTATTTATTATTGATTGGCCTGTAGGAACCCGAAAGTTTATGACCTCACCGACTCGACTCCGCCATCGTTTCCTGTCCCGTGCACTCTCCTTCCACGCTTGACCATTCGATACGACCTCCTCAAGGTCAAACCTAACATTGTCCATCCATCTCCGTCGCGGGCGTCCGGTCGGTCTCTTTCCCGTTGGTGTACCGTCAAGAATTCTACACACGGTCCTATCGTTGCCCATTCGCGAAACGTGCCCGGCCCATCTTAATCTTCGCGACTTAATTACTCTCACTATTGTAGGCTTACGGTATACCTTTCCAATTTGTGGTTGTGAAGTTTCCTCCATTTTCCTGCCTCCTCCTCATATTTACCGCCGAAAATACACCTTAAAACTTTATTCCCGAATACGCGGAATTTGTTTTCTTCCCGTTTTGTGAGAGCCCATGTTTCGCATCCGTATAAAACAATCGGCATGATTATGGTGTGCATTGCGTGATAGCAGCTTGGATTTCAGCATTTTGCTGACTGCGTGCCAACTAGCGTTGCCGGAATGCAGTCTTTTGTTAATTTCCTTCGACATTTCGTTACTGACCGTCAGTATCGTTCCCAGATATTTAAATTCTTTAACTTTTTCAAATATCTTACCTCTGACGTTTATATGTGTTCCCTGAGGTCCACCTACTCTCGCCGTAATCATGTATTTTGTTTTGTCTTCATATATTTCTAGGTCCACCTCTTCTGCCGCTTGAATGATGATTTCACAGTTTTTACTAACAGTTTCTAGATTATCGCCCAAAACGGCGATGTCATCCGCATCTCCGAGCACTTGTGTGACTCCGTTCAGGGATGATCCGGCCATGTTGTCGTCTTGTACCTTTCGGATGACATACTCGAGCACAAGGTTAAAAAGACATGGTGATAGACCATCTCTCTGTTTTATTCCGTCCCGGATTTCAAATGGTTCTGAGAGGTGGTTTTCTATTCTAACTCGCCCTTTGTTTTCGTTCATGCAAATTTGAATGAGGGCGACATATTTTTTCGGGACTCCCAGCTTAACTATAATATGGTAGAGTCTTTGCCTTGCGACTGAGTCGTAGGCTTTTTTATGCAGTACTTACTTTGCATAAGTTCTTATGATCTTTTCATTCTATTGGGTTGCACCACGTGAAATGTGTTATGTTACGTACGTCGGCCACCACCATCATTTGATAATTTGTGTTTAACATAATTTTGTTTTAAAATAGTACGATGGTAAGGTGGTGGAAGAATTGTACGATCCAGAAGTGAGTTTTTGAACACGCCCTGATTCGGGTGTGGATCGTGCAGTTCTTCGAGTTCGAATTTATTTTTCGAAGTGGACGTGAGTGGAGAGCGAGAGAGATGGAGGGTTAACCTTTTTAAAAATATACGGTTTTGAGATTCCGTTGGTTGAAGTTGAAAAAGGAACAGAAAAAAGGAAAAAGAACTTACGGTGGTTAAGAGATAAAAACTCGAAAAATTGAAAGGAAAAAGTAAAATAAAAAGGCTAAATGTTGTAAAACTAAAAGTTAGTAAGAAGTAAAAGAAAAAGTAAATAAGAAGTAAAGTTGTTGAGCTCGTGTTTTACTCCGTCAATAAAAGAAGCAAAAGGAGAACATCCCATCGCTTGTGGTGCGATTGGATTCGCCTATTCGACTTCTCTCTAAAATCACCATTTGGCGGTGGTCGCCCTGGTCGTGAAAGAGGAAGAACCCAAAGAAGAACCAAGGTGGTGGAGTAGCCGTACAGAAGAAGAGGAGTCCTAACTGGAGTCTCTGAGAACGAAGTAATAGACGCCCCACTCTGGACTAACCACAGGTAAACCATTTTTAAAATCTGAATTTCTGTGGCGGAAATTGTCACAAACTGGCGCTGCGGACAGGATCCGAGGAAGCCTGAGATTCACCTCGTAAGCGCTTGAAAAACCCGGATCCAATAAAAACCTGTGCATCGCACCTGTACGAACTGGCGACGATCGTGAGCGGAGAGGCCTGCACGGTGGAAGGACGGAAGGCGGAACGTGAACGTTTTTTTTTTTCTTTTCTCTTTTGTTGTGAATTGATTGAAATTTGTTGTTTATTTATTTATTTATATTTTTTTTTGTTAAATGGAAAACTTGTGTGTTAATTGCAGTAGAATTGTTTTGATTTTACCCTTAAGTGATACTTCGATGTCGTTTATTGATTGTTGATTATTGTTCTGATTTATTTATTTGTTAACTGAGTTTTGGCTTAATCGATCTCCAAATTTTTGTTTGGAGCCGGGATTCTGCTTTTCTTTCCTTTTCAGCTTCGCGTGTATTCGAGGTGTCTAAGTTTCGGTGTTATTGCTGCATCGTCGCGTTTGATTTTCTTTTGTCTTCTCGGGTTCTTTTCCTTTTCTCTCTCTCTCTATTCTCGGGTGGTGTAGTGGTCATTTGTGTTGTGCAGTCTTTCGTTCGTTCGTTGGAGGGAACGTGTTTAATATTATTTATTTTATTATTTTTGTGATTAACGTGTTGAGTAATATCTCTCTTTGTGTTGACGTGTGTATGGTTGTGTTCGCTTCCCTGCTATCGGTTGGTTCTGCCGCGTTCGGGGTGGTTCGCTTGTTGAGGGCGTTGGAATTATTGTTGTTGTTTGAGGCTATATTTCTTGTTGGAGCTCGGAGTTAGACTGTGTTTCCTACCACTAATTTTGTGGTTTTTTCCCCGGCTTTACTGTTGGCCATAGGGCTTGTCGGGGTTCCGGGTTTGGTGGAGAGAAATTCTGAGTGTGGTTAGAGGACCGGCAGATGCAGACAAGGCAACGTCAGAGAGATGTCCGAGAGGGCACTCCTGCCCGGGCACGACCCGAGGCATTTCCCGAGCCGCCGGTTGACGAGGTGGATCCGGAGGCGTTCCATGATTCGAGGGACGAATTTGTGGACGACCGATCGCCAACACGCCCCCCTCCCACCGTCGGTAAACGGCCTGTCGGGAGCATGGAGGACACGCCGATGCCCTCGTACTTTAAACTGGGCCCACAACCATGTCCTGTACGGACCATGCTGGGCACAGATAGGGTTTTCGACCTTGTGTCGAAGGCGGTCCCCATGTTTTCGGGACAGGAAGGACCGGATACGGCCGAGAGACTCTCTTCGTTTCTCAAGGGCTGTAGAAGGACCTTGGATGGGCTGGCGGTGGAGGAGGAACATACCTTCCTCCGGTGGCTGCCCTCTAGGCTGAGCGGCGAGGCCTATCGGATGTTCGAGGAGAGACCACCCACGACATTCCTTGAAGCGGAACAGCGTCTTAGAGAGGCCTACGAACCCCGGGTGTCGTATGAGGAGTTGTGTGCACAACTTTCCAAAATGCGACAACTTCCTTCCGAGGATGCCACAGGCTTCGTTTCCCGAGTGAAGCGGGCCGTGGCACGGTGCGAGGAGGCAGCTGAGCGCTTTTATGGTCGCCAGGGTAGGTCCGTCTTCGCCAGCCAGCTTGAGGGCATGGCCAAACCGGTGTTGGTAAGGGGTCTGAGGGAGGAAGGACTAAAGCACTTCCTCCTCACGTTGGGTAATGTCCCTTTTCGTAGCCTGGTGGACCACCTAACCGGATTTGAGCGAGCTCGAAGGGAAATGCTGAGGCAGGACGACCTGTTTGTGGATGCGCGGCCGACAGCGTCAGAAACATTAGAGTTAGGACCGGGAAGTTGCTCGACCCTTTTGGAGAGTTCATCCTCCACTTCTAGGGATTACACCGCGGCGCCGGCGCCGGTTTTATCGAACTTAAATCCCCGGGCGGTGTCATTCGTGTTGCCGGCCGAAGAGCCTGATAGTCGTCGACGGGAGGGGGATAGTTTCGTTCGGGAGCAGTCGTGCGGGCCTCTCAATTATAGACGGGATGCTGGTGCCTATGCTCCGGCCTCCTCTGGCGAGGGAGCGTGGTCAAATACCGTGTCTTCCTCGAGTCGGAGTGAAGGGTCGCAGGGTTTGGCTCAAGGGGCGTATGTGCCTGGAGATCGATCGGGTCGGGACAATCCGTTCGGGGATCCGGTTGGTCGATCGGCGCACCCCCTGGAATCCCAGACAATATGCAATTTTTGCAATCTGAGGGGTCACGTGTACGACGAGTGTCTACAAAGACGAAACACTCCCTTCTGTCGCGAGTGTTGGCGGTATGGCCACGATATAGTGGACTGCCCGGATCGTCCGACTAGGACGCGCGGTCCCCAGACCACATACAGGGGTAGAGGTCAGCAGGGCGGATTCGCACGGCAGGAACCGCCTTATCAGCGACCACAGTTTCAGCGGAGAGCCCTACCAGAGCCGCAGCCCCCGTCTACGGGCGGCGGGCCGGCGACATCAGGCCCCAGAGTATTCAGCGTCCGGTGCTGTTGCGAGTTTTGTGGCCGCCAGGGTCATAGCTTGCACGGGTGCGAATACAGGCAAAGGTGGGAACAGCAACAGAGTTCCCAGGGTTCTCCCCACAAGCGGCACGGCGGAACAGCACCTGTTGCGAGCCGAGAGCAAGACACCCGTGTGGAGACTGGGGCGGGCGCGAGAAATGGGCGCAGAGGGCGTCGGAGGCAGCGTCGGCGAAATCGAGGCGCCGGTAATGATAGCGCGGAAAGTAGGGATTCTCGGAAGGTGGATGGAGATGATGGGCGACGATCGCCCGTGTCGAGCGGTGGCGGTAAGCGACCCGACTCCATGGACTCAAAATCCTCAAAGACGGATGCGAGACATGATGCCGCATCAGGCAGCGCGGGGAGCCGGGAATGGCAGCCCCGGCGCATTGGGCCCAAAGTGGGCAGAAAGAATAGCTCCAGTTCCGCTAGTTCGGTGTCCAGTGGGACTCCCGAGCGGAATATTCCTGAACGGAGGAGCGGATCATTGTGCGAGTTTTGCGGTCGACACACTCACAAGGCGGCAGAGTGTCGACATAAGGCGAAATGGGAGAGTTCGGGAAACTCCCCAAGGTCGGGTCGGCAAGATCCTACCCGACCGCACTAAAAACGAAACCCAGCTCCAGCTGTTCTCAGTTTTCGCCGACTCGAGTCCCGATTGTCGCTCTCCCTCTAGACATTGGCCGTAGGAACCCTACGCGCCTAATCGTGGACACCGGCGCTGAGATCAGCCTGTTGAAGCTGAAGGCACTCCATCCTAGATATGGCATGGATGTGGATAAATCTACAACGCTCCAAGCGCTGTTTGTCAAAGGCAAGTCGAGGGGATGCTGCACTGGGAATTTCAAGTTGCACCATGAGATTCCCTGCAGTTTCCAAATAGTAGACTCCTTGCCGGGTTTGGAGGAAGACGGATTGTTGGGGTACGACTTCCTGTCTCGGAATTGTAAGGTAGACGGGCCGGGTGGTTGTTTGGTTTTTCCCCGAACGACCGTAAATCCCGTGCCATTCTCCATTCAATTTATCAGCAATGGGACGGGAAGGGTTGAGCGTGTGGCAGCCAAACGGGGAGACGTGCCAAAGGGACCTGTTAAGGTCGATACTGCGGCAGGTACTCGCCCGGAGACCCTACCCATACAGGGGAGGGCTGCGAAAAGCTGTTCAACCACGTGCTACCCACGAGGTCATCCGGATGAACCCCGAACAGCGGACGTTGGTAATATAGTTATTAGACAACACCTTTAATAAAAGAACAAATAAGGGAAGGATAAGCCTTCCTATAACTTGGAGCCCCTGATCCTAGCTGGCCAGACTCTGGTTACCCTCCGGAATCTTCGTCCTCGTAAAGGACCTTCGTCGAGGGAGACCAACTTGAGAGTCTGACGAAAAGTCTTTAAGGCCAGGCCTAATGCTGCAGGCGCAGTCCCAGCGCAGACTGCAGAGGCAAACCCCAGTGCTGGGGGTTGGATCGCAAATATGAAAGTGCGAAAGCGCACTATAATGTCGGGTGATGGTAGGTTTTGCCGCCGAAACGGGACAAACCCCCCGATCTACCAACCCATGGACCGGGGCAAGTACCGAGTCCAAAAGAGGAGGACTAAATCAAATATATAGGAACGGGACGCTTTCGCCGGCCGGGTGACATTTCGGAGGTTGAACGAGAGGGGATCGCCTCGCCTTAGCGAGGGGGTCCTAACCGGATCGTGTGGGCGGTCGAGCTTTCGGTCGGACCATCGTTTCAGTGTCGGGCCCGCCGCGATAGATGGGAATCTGTGTAGTTAGTGTTCCCCTATTAAATGTTATTTATTTATTTATTTATTTATTTGTACTAACCCCCATATATAAGTAGTATAGTCCCTACTAACATTAGCACTTAAGCATGTAGACTAATTAATTTATTTATTTACTTATTTATTGTTACTAACCCTAGCATATAGGTAGCCTAAAATCCTTACTAACATTAACCCCTAAGCATGTAGACTAATTTATTTATTTATTATTTATTTATTTGTTGATTGGTCTGCTGACTGTTTGTTTGTTTGCTCTCCGCCGTCCACTCTCCGGCGTGACATTCCTCTCCTAAGAATGCCACGCAGTCTTGTGGAGGGGGGAGGTGTGTTACGTACGTCGGCCACCACCATCATTTGATAATTTGTGTTTAACATAATTTTGTTTTAAAATAGTACGATGGTAAGGTGGTGGAAGAATTGTACGATCCAGAAGTGAGTTTTTGAACACGCCCTGATTCGGGTGTGGATCGTGCAGTTCTTCGAGTTCGAATTTATTTTTCGAAGTGGACGTGAGTGGAGAGCGAGAGAGATGGAGGGTTAACCTTTTTAAAAATATACGGTTTTGAGATTCCGTTGGTTGAAGTTGAAAAAGGAACAGAAAAAAGGAAAAAGAACTTACGGTGGTTAAGAGATAAAAACTCGAAAAATTGAAAGGAAAAAGTAAAATAAAAAGGCTAAATGTTGTAAAACTAAAAGTTAGTAAGAAGTAAAAGAAAAAGTAAATAAGAAGTAAAGTTGTTGAGCTCGTGTTTTACTCCGTCAATAAAAGAAGCAAAAGGAGAACATCCCATCGCTTGTGGTGCGATTGGATTCGCCTATTCGACTTCTCTCTAAAATCACCATTTGGCGGTGGTCGCCCTGGTCGTGAAAGAGGAAGAACCCAAAGAAGAACCAAGGTGGTGGAGTAGCCGTACAGAAGAAGAGGAGTCCTAACTGGAGTCTCTGAGAACGAAGTAATAGACGCCCCACTCTGGACTAACCACAGGTAAACCATTTTTAAAATCTGAATTTCTGTGGCGGAAATTGTCACAGTTACACCTCGCTTTGCAACCCCTCTCAAAACAAGTTAACAGACATTTTTCCAAACAATACAAATATAAACAATCCTCAAAAATACGCCTTCTTCCCACAAACATTCAAATACATATCGCATACGTTGCGATAATCACTCATCTATTCAGAGGCCGCAGCAATTAGTTCATACCATAACATTCCCATATAATATTATTCATAAATGGCAAACGATCCCAAGGTCGCTCGCTACGATCTTACCGCTGTGTCACCAAAAAACGAAGCGAGCACCTGGCAGACTCATGTTTCGACTGCACGTCTTCTTTTTTTTATCATGTCTTCTTTTTCTACAAGCTATATGACACTGTAGCGTTAAGCAAGGATAGTGAAGAAGGTGAATTGAACACACGATGAAACGGTTGAAAAGCGAAGCAGTGAAGCATCAGACTACTGACCGTGTTTAGAATTTGATTTCCAAACTCGACTACATTCCACTGGTATGAATTATGTTTATTTTATCGCTTGGTATACGGTTCTGATGTATTTTTCTTATTCGATTTTTTTTCGTTCGGTGTTCTTCACTATTTTTGCTTGTGAATTGTGTGTATCTGTTAGAATCGCTACACACTCCCGCCGCAGTAACTTCGTTACGATCAGATTCGTATGCGGACGACGGACGAACGAGAGAGAAACGAGAAAACGTCGGAGGCTGGGCTCTATGCGGAAGTCGTGACCGTGTGTGAAGTTCTGCTTTACTATGGGAAGTGGATGCTGCGTGTTCAGATCACGTCGGGGTCACCACTTATGTAGCGTTAAGCAAGGATAGTGAAGAAGGTGAATTGAACACACGATGAAACGGTTGAAAAGCGAAGCAGTGAAGCATCAGACTACTGACCGTGTTTAGAATTTGATTTCCAAACTCGACTACATTCCACTGGTATGAATTATTTTTATTTTATCGCTTGGTATACGGTTCTGATGTATTTTTCTTATTCGATTTTTTTTCGTTCGGTGTTCTTCACTATTTTTGCTTGTGAATTGTGTGTATCTGTTAGAATCGCTACAACACTAGCGGTATTCTCAAATTCCACCAACGACGAATTAATTGAGCGTCGGTAAAGTGCCGAGTTCGGCGAAATATCGGACACAGCAGTGAAACGCAATTAATCGAATGATACGATTTGCATACGGGCCAATTCACGATAATTGGTTCGCCATAGGAAAGCAATTAAGTAATTGCTCAATTCACTACCGATGCATTTTTAGCAGGGCAAATTGAACATTGGAAAATTTCAAACAACATGCGATAGGCGAATGGCCTCAAAATAGGTTATGCATTATGATAGAGGGTATGCATCATTTGCATTAATTTGGTATATAAAGAGCGTTTGCGAATGGGTAATAATAATAATATATAGTGTAATAACGTAGTAAGAAGGTTGCGGCCTAGCGTGCGTACAGCGGGTCTTCTTATTACTAAGTTTAAGTATATAATTTAAACTAAAAGTGTCGTTTTTGATATTAAAGAAGACTATTTGTAAAAGTGATGCCTTAATATTAAAGACGACTATTTGTAAAAGTGATGCTTTTGATATTAGAGAAGACTATTTGTAAAAGTGATGCTTTTGATATTAAAGAAGACTGTTTGTCAAAGTGATGCTTGTAAAAGTGATGCCCTTGATATTAGAGAAGACTATTTGTAAAAGTGATGCTTTTGATATTAAAGAAGACTGTTTGTCAAAGTGATGCTTGTAAAAGTGATGCCTTTGATATTAGAGAAGACAATTTGTATAAGTGATGCTTTTGGTATTAAAGAAAACTATTAGTAAATGTGATGCTTTTGATATTAAACAAGACTATTTGTAAAAGTGATGCTTTTGATATTAAAGAAGACTATTGATTAAATAAAAGTAAAGAAACGAGCTGTTTTAATTACAACCAGTCTAAACCGGAGGGAAGCAAAGAGACAACAGAAGAAGCCAAGAAGCCCGCTGAACCAAGACACGTAAGCAATCCTTAATGAATAAATGTTTAAGCTAGATACGGCATCCTTAATGAATAACTATTAAAGCTAAAACCCGATTTTACAATCTTTAATGAATAAATATTAAAGCCAAATGTGGTATGAATCATAAAAACCGATATTACCCTGTGGTCCCCAACGCGATACAGGAAAATAATAAAAGAAGACATTAACAATAAAATAAAACATTCTCAGATAATTAAATATTAAATGTTGCAACCAATAAATACAACAAATGTTTGATTTCGCTCAGTCGGAAATAAGAAATTCTCGAGTGAACATCTGTGCCAGAACGTTAAATTTTCTTTCTTTATAAAGTAAAGTGGTACGTTTGGTTGACGTGTGAGAATGTTAGGATTTGTTACAAGTACAGTTTTTTTTCTAGGAATTGTTTACCATGCCGTCGGCAGTTCAAATTCGAACCTTCTTTTATAAATTTAAAATGGAACATAATGCGTCATTGACAATGAAAAACATTAATGAGGCACTTGAGGATGTAGCGGTAAACGAACGCACTATACGACGTTGGTGTGGAAGGTTCTGTTCGGGAGATTTCAGTCTCGACAATGACCCACGTGGGAAGCCAGAAACGGTAGTTGACGACGATGTTTTAAGAGCAACGGTGAACGCGGATCCAACGAAATCGATGTGGGAGATCCCAGAGTATTCCCAATGACAATAAGTCGACACTTTTCTCTCATAGGAAAGGTAACGAAACTCGATAAGTGGGTAACCCATGAACTGAACTAGTCCCAAAAACGACGTCGCCTGGAAATCTGCACATCGCTTAGATTAAGAAACCAAACTGAACCTTTTTTGTACCGGATAGTCACCTGTGATGAAAAGAAGATTCTGTACGATAACCGTAAAAGACCTGGGCAGTGGTTGGATGCAGGTGAAAAACCAAAAACACCCCCAAAAAAGGTGATGGTGACAATTTGGTGGACATCGAAAGGACCAATCCACTTTTCATTTCTTCAACCAGGAGAAACGATAAACGCAATCAAATATTGTGAGGAAATCGACATATCGCATGCTAAATTGTTGAAACGCAATCCGCGTGGTCAATAGGCACGGCCAGATCCTTTTGCATGACAATCCTAGACCCCATAACTCACATGTAGCGGTGCAAAAACGGTTGCAGTTGCGATTTGAAATTCTTCCGCATCCACCGTACTCTCCTAACCTTTCCCCAACGGACTACCATCATTTCCGCAATCTGGATTCATTTTGCTGGCAGAAGGTGTTCCGGAATCGAACAGAGGTCGTAAAAGCCTTTGAAGATCTCAATGCCTCAAAAAGTTAGCACTTCTATGTAAAAGGAATATTTGACCTTGTATCACGTTGGAAGAATGTCATAGATGCCAACGGATTCTATTTTGATTGAATACAAATTTACAGAAAAATAATATTAGCTTTTACATTTTTACTATAAAATCCGACATTTCATGTGGTGCAACCTAATACATTGGCATAGTCACAATACAGATCTTCAGTATTTTTTGGAATAATGCCGCTCAAAAGATTTTCATAAACATTTTTCGACTCCGGGTTTACCAGAAACTACTTGAGATGTTGAAAATCGTCGTACTTTTTTTTCGTATTGCCAACGGTCCATTGTACGAATTTTTCAATGGTCGGTGTGGAAGTTGTTCAGTTACTGTTGCTTTCCTTTTGTTTCTTCTAGTTGGCGGCTTCCAAACTATACCAGTTTTGTTGTATTCACCAACAATTTTTTTTCGATGGGCGACTTTTGGTGAGTTAGTGATTTCTAAGGATCATATTTCCCTTGTAGGGAATGGACATTTTTTCTGGTACATTGAATTCAACAATTCGCCCTATGCTTTGAATAATTCTTGGGTGCAATCAACGACTTTGAATGGGGACGGGTTTATTCTGCTATTTTGAATAACATCCCTCCACTCCGAAGGTACTTCCACATAACTTTTTTGGTTTTGGTCCCAAGTCTTTATCACATTCGAGATATGAATGGCCTCTCACTGGAAACATTACTTTAATACAATCAAATCTCTTTTTCTCCGTTACCAAGTAGTGAAGATGACGTATGACTGTATAGTTTTTATGTTGACCCGCACAGATCGTGGTGTATGTATGGGAGCAAGAGGAGATGGCGGAAGATTGGCGTGGCAGAATAATTTGCCCCATACATAAGACGGGAAATATCACACTGTGCAGCAACTATAGGGGTATACGGGGGTTGCCTCTTATGTTTCGGGATTTGGCAACCCTAGCGTTGCAATCCGGCAATTGACAGCTCTGTCGTAAAGTTGGACATTTTTGAGGTTATACGCACTCAGAACGTTTTGACACACGAGCGCTATTTGTGTTGTTTACAGTAACTTAAAAGATTCATCTCGGCCCAAAAATGGAATTAAATCGTCAACATTTTCGTGCGATTACTTTTTACAACTTTCGGCGTGGATTAACTCAGCAACAGTGCATGGATGAACTTAATTCAATTTTTGGCGATGAAGCTCCATCAAGGACCAGTGTTTATCGATGGTATGGTGAATTCAATCGTGGTCGTAGTTCACTCCAAGATGAATTTCGTGAAGGTCGTCCAAAATCAGTTGTTGTTCCGAAAACCATTGATGCTGTGCGCGAACTGATATTGGAAGATCGTCATGTGACCTATCGTGAGATTGAGACAACCTTAGGCGTTAGTGGGACCAGCATACATTCAATATTGCATAAACATTTGACTGTCAAAAAAATTTGTTTGCGTTGGATCCCACATAATTTGTCAATCGCCCAAAAAAAGGCTCGTGTCAATCGGTCGAAAGAAATGCTCAAAAAATACGGTCGCGGTGCTTCGAAACACGTCTATGACATCGTGACAGGTGATGAATCGTGGATTTACGCGTATGAGCCCAAAAGTAAACAGCAGTCGACTGCTGGGTGTTTCAAAATGAGCCAAATCCAACAAAAGTTGTTCGCGCGCGAAGCACTTCCAAGCAAATGGTCGCCTGTTTTTTCGGAAAAACTGGACATGTCGCAACCGTACCACTAGAACAACGCAGAACAGTCAATTCTGAGTGGTACACAACCATTTGTTTGCCAATTGTCTTCCAAGAAATCAGGAAAACCAACCGCCGAAGACGGATCACTCTTCACCACGACAATGCGAGCTCTCACATATCGGCTGCGACAACTGCATTTTTGAGCACCCAAAACATCGATTTGATGGGTCATCCGCCGTATAGTCCTTATTTAGCCCGCTGGAGAATATGCGTGCAGCTTCATATTCCGCCTCTATTATGAATGTTTTGCGTGTAGCCTCATGTTTGTGTTCCATTTGGATATTTGCTATGATTGAATTCTGCGCTTTATTAATATCATCGTAGTATTAAGCCAGCGATATCGATCCTTGTTTTAGCCGGGACATTTCGGCTCTCAACACATATAGATCTTATGTCACAGTACGTAAAATCTAATCTGTCGATGATTGCATTAACATTGAATTTGGTGTTGTTATTCAGGAGGATTAATGCTGCATCTCCGGTTACTTTATCTCACATGAGTTTTATGAGGTTCTATTGCTCACATTGTTGTGATTACTGTGTTACGCCTTGCTGTATACTTTTTCCATATCCCTGAGAATGTGGGCAATGATTTAAACACTTCTAAATTGATGTCTTCTGGTCTGGGATATTGGTATTTGATATCCTGATATTCTTCAAGTTTCACTGTGCTAGTTGATTTAAATTTGGCTATTTCGCGTGCCTGATGCCCCGTGATACTTTCCCGGGTTTGGAGTTTCTGTGTTAAATTTGTTATTTGAGCTTGTAGTTCCTGCTGTTGCCATCTTGTTTGATGTGTTTGTTTCGTCTTCACTATCTCTGAATTCTTTTTTATTATTACATTTATAGAATGGTAGTAAGGGCTTTTTCTCCTTTGGTGTTTTCATAAATTTTCACTTTGGTTGCAGTTATTATGATTGCTAGCTTTTCCTACACTCCACTCACCGCTATTTTATGTGCTGCTTTGTACTGGTTTCCTATGATTCCTTTGGTCCGCATCTTCTTGGATGAGTGTTGATTGGTCACGTCCTATGGTGTTTTTTTTTCCAATATATTTGACTGAGCCGATACTAGTTGCTGCGACAACTTGCACTACGACTTTTTTTGTTTTGGTCCGAATTACTACGTTGAATTGTAATGCAACGAGTGGCAGGATCGCCAGTTAACGTTTACCGTTTACTTCTAGAATATATTATTATTTTTTAAACTGAGCTAGGACCTTTCCTTATGGAATCTATTCTAAGACTGTCTTTGTTTTTTCATTTTTACTTAAGATCTAATATTTTTATACAAAACAAATTGTACCTCAGGTAGTTACAAAATATCTACCTGTGTATCTCTTAATAAGTAATTAAGAAAAAGGTACCTAAAATATAATTGAACTGAGGCGTATGCATGTCGGGTTTTATCGATTGGTCTAAAAGACGAGATGCATTGATTACCTTATATTTAGGTGATGATGATGAGTCAGGCGTTAACTCGCGCAGCGGTGATTAGTGATGAAATGCGACGCACGCGAATGCAATGCGCCTGTGCGACATGGACTACCGTAAATCTTCCCCTGCATTCAGAACTACTGTGGTTTTTCCCCTGCATGCCTATTTTATAATGTCAATTTAATATGGACTAACATGTTTGTTAACCAATCTAATATACTGGAAAAGAAAGTACACCATATACTTGTGGCGATTCCGCCAAACCCCACTGTCTACTTACCCGAAGAACCCCCATAACTACAACCCACCTTTCATTAGTTTCTGCTAATGCAATCGCATTAGCACCTGTAAATGCTTCACGCATTAAGTTCATCAAATGTATTTAGCTAAAAGCTCCTGGAAGAGAATTCTTACCTTCAATCATTTATTCGAATTCAAAATTCCCTTTAAGAATTCTGTTCCAAACATCATAAATCCCAAGCCCAATTCGGCACCTTCGGTTGCCAGGCAAATCCCAATTTTACATATGCATTTTCCCTAGTAGAATTTCTGAAAACGAAATAATTTGGTTTACATATAATGTAACCATCATAACAGGGATCATAAACATTGCGTCGCCTATTCCCAGCCTCACCATGTGTATAATAAATTCCTTTACATACACATAGGCTGGCGACCTATACCCAAGGGACAAAAGCAAATATACGCATCTTGCGTCTTAAGGCATGAATTAAATCCTACAGCATAGGCAAATGCAAATAGGTATGGTATGCTTACCCTTGGTAGCGATGCAATAGACACCAATTCCCTGTAAATAAGCTGGAATCGATTAGCACCATGTGCATGGCGCATAGCGGCTATCATTACAGCTGCAATGCATAGCTTAGACAATGATATATACGATCTCTTTGTCTTTCCATAGTTCTGGATCTGCATCTTATGTCCTAGCGACATGAACAAACAGAAACCCAATTAGCACCCAATGAGATTTGGCTTGTTTACTTAACCGAACTCACATCTCATGATGCACATTATTCCCCTTTCTTTGTTTTCATATTCGTTCCCATGGCTTTGTCCCATGAAAGAACCAATGTTCACACATACATGTGTACCATTATAGATCTTCGCTAGGAGATCTGGTTCCCTACCCCCAAAGAGAGAGTTCACGTTTCTCCTGAGATAGAAAATGCACCCTTAAAGTAAGAGAGCCAGTTTCACTGGCCGAATTTCCTTCGCCAGCGAATTAGTATTGTTGAGTCGTTTTTCATCACCCGACCGAGCCGGTCGGACGGTCGTGTCACCTCCCGCTACCTGTAGCGGTGCGGATATACGTACCGCATAAAGAGTTGTGATCGGGTTGTCGTAATAAAAATTAGTCCGTTAATTAGTTGAAATGTCGGGAATATAAATATAAGACCAAATCAAATTATAATAACGCAACTTGTAATAACAAATTGTTACAGATAAAAAGGACCTTTATAACGTAAAAATCTATCGTATATGTAATTGTGAAATTCACCGTGTATACTGTGTGCATGAAATAAAACAAATTATAATGAACCAACTTGTGAGTTTTATTTCTCCTGGGTGTGGTGTTTCCTCTGCTGCTATGGCGAACTAATTGCAGCGGAATTCCAAGGAACAATCGGCGAGTGAAAAGTTAAAAGTTTGTGGGGACGGAGTAGAACCCTGCGCCCATGCTGGCGAGACGACTTCGTTCTCCCCACATACTAACAGATGGCGGCATCAGTTTAAAATTTAAAACACAAAATGGACTTCCGTGGTTTTCCCCCTGTATCTTTCGATTGTAATACTTATGAAATGAAATAAAATTTAAAATATCATTTCTTGCAACAAGTTCTTTTTTTGAGTTTTAATACGATACCGTGCTGTACCACTTTGCCTTCCGTAGTCCGTGGGAAGTGCTTTCATCTCGATTCTCCGTAAAATATAACTCGTGTCTCATCTTCAAAATATCGGCCTAAATTTCAGAAATTGATTTGTGTGAAATGTTTAGCTCTTGAGTTAGCTCTCTCGAACTAAAACGAGGATTTTCAAGCACCAATTTCTTCACGTTGGCGATGTTTTTCTCAGTCACAGCCGTTCTTGGAGCGCGCGAGTTACGTTCTACTTCCGTGGGTGCAATGAAATACGTTAGTTTAATTTAATTTAATATTCAGATTTTATTTTATTCTCTATTGCCATCCGACTTGAGCATCCAAACTCGATTGAAATTCACAGCCCCTTTTTGGCAGCACCGGATCCTTTTTTGATTCGATGGATACGATTTTGATTAGATGCACACATACACGCTACAGCGTAGCAAGAACCGAAACGAATTGTTTATCATGTGTGTTTTTTGGAATGGATGCAGAATCTCATAATCCAACAACTGTACGGATACTCCTGTGGTGAGAAGAGAAAACAAAGCAACTCTGCATCTGTTCGTGGAGACATGACCGGGGATCCACTCTGCTGTGATCTGGTCATCTTAAGGGTGCGGATTAAGATCGTAGCATCTGCAGCTGGCTCGAGTTGCCTAGATCGTGCAACTGCTTGACGAAGGTCGTAGTCGTTTGACACCATTAACAATCGAACCGTATACTTTGATAAGATTCTGTACAGGTCGAGAAGGACGAGGATTATGCGGAATAGCCTTAACGATTGGGAATGTGCGTGTTTATTTGTTGCTGTTCCAATTAGAGCAGCCTTTGCTTTGGGTTGCTGGACTACATTATGTGGCCGCTGTTGGTGTTTTTGTGTTTGGAAATCTGGTGGGGCTTTGAGGACTCTAATAGTTGTTCTGTAGATTTTCTTCGTCTTGTTGCGGCTTTGGTGGGTTGTGAGGGATGGCCAGGTTGCAGTCGTATCTCGCGCGCCAGACATATCATTAACCTCTTGACAATTCTGTGCCATTCATACACATGTGTTTTCGATAGAACTGAATCGCTATAGGTCTTAACCAACATTTTCAACGATTCCGCACAAGAAAATCCGTTGGGAACACAAAATTTAATACAAATTCTTTGTTATAAAAATAAAAAAAAACGTACCTGAGGTGAACCAACAAAATTAGAACCTGTAAACAAACTAATTGACAGATGGCGCTCAAATGTGACATCATTATGTCTCAGTGGTGGCAAAAAGAAATTTGACAATAGGCTTCCGCGGAAATTATAAATAAGAAATTCCGGGTGGGCATTTGACAGAATATGCATATGTACCCACGATGAAGACAACACAAAAAATGGAGGCTTGAATTAACTAGATACTAACACGAGCTTGTATTTTCTCGACACTTAATTATGGATTGTTATATTACTTGCGATGATGATTTGCTTCTCAATTTAAAAAGGAAAAGATTATCACAGTGGTTTCCCTTGTACCTTGAACTTATGTAAGTGTAGATAATTTGTTTTCCTTACGGGTTCTCACTGATTCGCATTTCACGACAGTCAAGAGATGACTTCTCTATTACTGCAAGAAAATGTAATGACGGGGATAGCTATTACAGAGAAGCCATTGTATTTTTTATTTGTTACCTTTGACTATTGTTCTAACTTATAATTTGTTTAATAATGTTGCAGGCTGTGGATGGTGTCGCAAGTGGCGTGATCAATGACCAAGATAAAAAAATTGTTTGTAAGAAATGCTCAACCGAAATGAATTGGCTAGATAAAAACTTGACTGCCGAACAAGACGAATATGAGCATCATTTGAAAGACTGCCAGCGCGTCTGTGCTCCAATTATGACGAAAATATGTGGAGGGGGTAATTGCGAATCCAACAGCGGTCCAACAGTTGAAGAGGTTGAATAAATTACTTTTGTTAAATCTTTGAAAAACTCGTCTTTGATACGAAATTTTACAAATCAGAACTACTCATAATATATTTTATTTTGAAATAAACTTTTAAACACTAATTATATGGATTACAATTTTATTTAAAAAAATCAAATATACATCATCATTATCATCATCGGCACTACAACCGGGATCCGGTCTTGGCCTTATTTAGCAAGTCTCTCCACTGGTACCTGGTCCTTATCCGAGACTTGTTTAATTGTCCATAATAATTTGTTTTTCCGGGCAAGGTTATTAGCCTTGCGCCACAAATATACATCACTTACCATTAATTAAGGCGTAGCAATATAAATTAGACGGTGAACCTCACAAAGTCCACTTGCTGCAGTCAATGGACATCTGCGATTGAGCAGCATGGTGAGTCAAAGGCGGTAACATTGGATATTCCCAAAGTATTAATCATCTAGGAATATGCAACGGGGCAAAGAGGTGACGCATACGAGAATAACTCAGAAATTTGTTGCACATCGTTTAGGTATTGTTTTTTTTTTTTTTTTTTTTTTTTATTCAATTCAATTTTTATTTAGTAGATAATTACATTTATGGTATATTTTACAACTAGTACTTAAGAGATTTAGGATAGCAATTCCTTTACAACTATAATCTTAAATCTATATAACGACAATATTTAGGTATTGTTTATTCAAACAATCAATACGGATGCGGCAATAAAAAGCTACCACCAAAGCGCGGAATAAACCAATGGGATTTTCCCGCAACTGTAGCAATGTACAAAAGCATCTTTAGCTTCTTATTGTTTGATGCCAAAATTTGCAAATATTAATTATGGCACAACCATTTTATTAAAAATAATAGGGATGTTACTCAAACAGCGTACATTTGATTTTATTAAAAAATTAAGAGCCTCCTAACTCATCGGAATTGCTCAATAATTATGACTGGATATTTATTACATGCATTCTCGTTCCGAGGTGAACATGAAGGCCCTTGGGTCTTACCATAGTTTCAACGATGACAGGAAATAATTAGATGAAATTAAACATTTATCGAGAGATGTAAATATTACATATATTTTCTTTTTCAGTGCCCAAAGGATTGAAGTTAACATTGACAAATATTTCAGTAATATTGAAGAACTCCAATAAAATACACGCTCTTCATAAAATTGCATCTGGTTGTTATACTCGCGTTTACAAAAAAAAAGTGTCCGTCACATTTTCCAAGGAGCAGAGGTTTGATTCATTGTACTGAGCTTCTGTACTCTGTAGTTAACCCCAAGTAGGAGGCCACAATAGAAATCAGTGCATATCGAGTATTAAAGGTTAAGTAACTATAGCACCGCTGTCAGCCCTCCTGGACGCATCGCTGTCACTCGTCTGGACGCTATCATTCTCGGTGGATGCATCCTCATCCCAACGGTCTTATCCTCAACAATATACCTATAACTTATCGACCGTCGAAAATATACTTCAAAACTATGTTATAGATGTCGCTGTGTACTATACATACACCATCGTAGACTATATAGTACGTACTATTATAAGAACACGTGTTTCGTCAATCATCTGTACACTGCAGTTCGAGTCGTAGATACATGTTTACCGTTGTTATTTTGCCTTTATAATTTATTTAAATGTTTTGAATCATGAGTGATAAAGTGTATGATGAGCGCAAAGGCAGTAAAGAAAACTATTCAATGCAAAGACGAAGCAAAATCAAGCAGGCGCCTAATCGTCGTTCTTTGGAGCACGATTCGGGGTACGTTGGCGCGTCAGCAAAAAAAAACTCTAAATGAAAGATAAAAAGTGTGATAGAGAAGTTGATGAATCGTTTGGCTACCGTTTCATCAATTTTCTGACTGTTTTTAGTGTTACATGTATTTCTCAAGTTGTGGTTAACTCCGAAATTTTTGTAAACTTCAGGAACTGCAGCGATCATTCAATAAACACTGCCAATTAATTAATGATCACGCTTTTTTTTTTTTTTTTTTTTTTTACAGTAACGAGCGCACAAAAGGGGATTTTGAAGTACCCTTAAATGTCAGGGCACAGTGCGAGCGGATGGAGAGGAAGTGGATAAGGAAAGGAGGTGTCGATGTATATTGGTCTTGAATGGCTGGACATTACAACGACCAGGAAACACATGATCAGGCGGAACATTCCACGTTCGTGTGGTTCGGCTAAAGAATGACTATGTTTATTTGTGTGCCTAAAGTCCACTTTCAACGTAAACTGATGCGCATTCACAGATTGACGGGTATCGCGGGAAAATGTCTGAAGAGGCGCAACACATTCAGCAAGTTCAGTTGAGCAACGACCGTGGTAATACCTATAGAAAAGAGATAGACATGATACGTTGCGCCTATGTTCTAACGACGGAATTGATCGACTTACGGCTGTGTCCCCAATAAGTTTCACTGCTCGTTTTTGCATCCTGTCGAGCACGTGTAGTGCAGTTTTGGATGCGGCTGACCAAATATGAGAGTTGAACTCCAGTTTTGGACGAATATACGCCTTGAAAATAGTGGCCAGGTTTCATGGAGTGAAGTATCTTTTGCATCTCTTAAGGAACCCCATACATTTGGATGCACTTTTGGCAGCTTCAAATATGTGGTCATTCCAATTAAGAGTCGAATTAATTCGAGTGCAGAGGATTGACAGTTCCTTGGCTTCGTCGATACAAGTGTCGTTCATAAACAGTATATTTACTTTAGGGTTCGCCTTTGACGATAAGAGGCAGCAGGGGCAAGGAGGTATCGATGTACATTGGTCGTAGATGCCTGGACATGACAATGACGAGGAAACAGATGATCAGGTAGAGCATTTCCACATTCGTGTGGTTCGGCTAAAGAATGACTCTCTATGTTTATTTGTGCACCTGAAGTTGATTTTCAATGTGAACTAATGCGCATTATCAGATTGGCGGGTATCGCGGGAAAATGTCTGAGGAGGAAAACACATTCAGCAAGTTCAGTTGAATAACGACCGTGGTAATACCAATAGAAAAGGGATAGGCATGATACGTTGCGCCCATGTTCTAACGATGGAATTAAAGGACTTACGGCTGGGTCCCCAATAAGTTTCACTGCTCGTTTTTGCTTCCTATCGAGCACGTGTAGAGCACTTTTGGATGCGCCTGACCAAATATGGAAGTTGAACTCCATTTTGGGACGAATACACGCCTTGTAAATAGTGGCCAGGTTGGATGGAGTGAAGTATCTTTTGCATCTCTTAAGGAATCCCATACATTTGGCTGCAATTTTCGCGGCTTCAAATATGTGGTCATTTCAGTTAAGAGTCGAAATAATTCGAATGCCGAGGTTTGATAATTCCTTGGCTTCGTCGATGCAAGTGCCGTTCATAGACAGTATATTTACTTTGGGGCTCACCTTTGACGACAAGAGACAGCACTGACTTTTTAGGGCATTGAATTCTACTCGGTTAGATAATCCCCACTGATATATCTTGTTGAGGTCTGGATTCAATGTATCAAGCATAAGTTGCTGGTTGGTAGTGACGTTCGAAGAGTTTGGACGGGAGTGTTCGTATGAGTATGAGAAACTCAACGGGCTATCATCAGCAAACGAGTGAATTGGGTTGTGGGTAATTGACAAGAGAGCATTTATAAAGATGAGGAAGGGAGTGGGTGAGAGTACCGAACCCTGGGGAACACCTGCATTAAATTGATGGGAGACAGATTTGACACCATCAAGAACCACTTGGATTGAACCGCCAGAAAGATAGTCTCTTATCCATTGGATCAGGGAATTGTCCACTCCATATCAATGCAATTTTGACAAAAGGGCTGGATGTCCAATTCTGTCGAAGGCTTTTGAAATATCCAATGCGACTACCTTGCTTTCACCGAGGTAGTGAATGGAATGGCTCCACTTTTCGGTAAGGTACGCTATCAGATCTCCTGTGGACCTGTTGCTACGAAAGCCATATTGGCGGTCATTGAGGAGGTCGTTTGACTCCAGATATTTCGAAAGTTGACGGTTGATAAGTGATTCCATTACCTTGGAGAGAATAGAAGTTAGTGCTATGGGCCGATAAGAAGAAACGGATGATTTGTCACCCTATTTGGGAATTGGTTGAATGTTCGCTGACTTCCATATATTTGGGAAACGGCCAGTAGAATAAGACAAATGGAAGAGTTTCCGTTGTGGTTTAGAGAATGAAGAGGAACATCTCTTCAAGAGGATTGGGGGAATGTCATTGTACGGGTTCTCTACATCACACGGAGAACCAACCCACGACCCTAACCGGCAAACATGCAAAAATCGGATCCGCAATAGCATACATCTCACCAATCCCCAATAAAAACCATTTTCCAAACTCCCAACAGAATATAATTCAACAGAATATATTCTAATCATCCGCGCATCCATTTTCCCAAAATTGCTTTGGTCAATTCTCCACTTAATTCATATTTCCTCTTTGTGACCAAGCAATCGTAATTTCCCCGAAATTCATATGCCTTAACAAAACGCATATCCAAATCCTCAACGGAACATTAACAGCTAACCAAGCCGCGCACATTTCCCCGAAATTACTTCGGTTAACATTTCACCCAAATAATATTCCTTGCTTGCACCCAAGCCATTCCAATTTCCTCCGAAAATGCATGCCCATACTTGCTCGCGTTCCCAAAGCCAATTTCCCGGTACACCCAACCAACGAATTCAACCCAGCCTGTACGGCCAGAATTCGCTGGAACTGAGTTCTTATGCGAGCATAGCAACTCCTCCAAAATTCTTCGTAATTGGCAGCGAGCCTAATTTCGCGATGACGCAACGGCCACGACGCATTGAATGAATTATTTTCATTTCTTAATCCAGTCGTTGTCCAACCAATACAGAGTGCGCGTCGTTCTTGCAATTGCCCCCAATCGCTATCCAACCGCCATCAAGCGCGCATCTCCCGTCTTATCATCCGCCAGGAGTCGTGATTCATCCACCGTTGCGTCAACAACACAAGTCGAGTTTTAACCACCGTCGGGCTGGGGCGCGTACACGGTTAAGTCAAGTTTTTCTTCCGTTCTATGAGGCGAAAAAAGCCCAGTTTCAATCACAGTGGAGTGCGCTTTAATTTAAAATCGAACAACTTCCAATTGGTCCATAATACCCTTTATTGTAAAATCGAACAGCCGCGTGTCAGTTAAACGTGCGCGTGGTTACGAACACTAAAAACCAGCCGAACCTTAGATCTGTTAAAACGTGAACCCAGGAGTTTTAAGAACTTTTACCTCATATAACAATGCGCGATAGTTTATGTGACATGTTAAGACACTAACCGTAGATACCCCACCGGATTAGGAACATCCCGGCGGAGCAATATTTCGTGTACAAAATATCAATGCTAAATAATAAAGAGACAATTAACAACGGAACTCGTGCTCTGGCGTTTTATTTTCACCCCCTTGATCCTTGGACATACTTGTGCACAATTTTTGGCGACTCGGATTTCGGCAGGTAGAGTGATGGGTGTTAAGTGAAATCGCGTCCGTGCTGGCGCAGACTTACCTCCCCCACATCATTCGGACCAGCGGATTTGTGTGCGTTTAGCTCTTTGAGTGCGCGGGCAACAGTACGCGTTCGGAAGCGAATATGGCTCATGGTGTGCTGCTTATGCTCAAGTTGAGGTGGAACTGATGTCGCATCAGGCAGCGTTGAGTTGGCTGCAAAATGTGCAGCAAGTAGATTCGCCTTCTCTATTGCAGTGGTGACTCGTTTGTCATCGACTATAAGTGATGGAATGGATGAACAGGCTGAGTTTAGAATGTTTTTCACGAATGCCCAGAAGTTTCTACTACCTATGGGAGAGTGTAGTAGTTTTTGTCTCACTCTCTGGTCATGCAAGAACTTGGCGCGTTGAATATACGCATTGCAGTCATTGCTATATCTCTTAAATATTTTCCGGTTTTCCTCAGTATTGTTTCATTTATACAATTTATACAACTGGAAGTAGAATCGTGTTTGTCAATGTGTCCGCTATAAAGTCAACATCGTTATTGAGGAAAAATAACGACCAATTTAACCTCCCAAAAAAGTCGTTCAGACCTTCCTAGTTGGCTTTCTCGTAGAACCATACTGTTCTTTTGGGAGCCTTCTCATTAACGTTGCTGTTGGTTAGAGCAAATTTAGCTGTCACGACACAGTGGTCTGAAGTGCCAAAGGGCGAAGAAACTTCAATTGTGTATTTGTTTGGGTGGGAGGTGAGAAACAGGTCTAGTGTGTTGGCGAATGACCATATATATCTGGTACCCGTGTTGGCTCATTAACAAGTTTGAAATAAGCTATTTGAATCAGCAAAAAGCTAGACATATTGACCTCCACGTGTTATGTGTCCGGAGTGACGAAGCTGTGGGGCTTTTCAGGGCCCGAAGAGCCATGCATCGCTCGATCCCCACCATTCCCAGCGATGCGACTTACCTTGAAGTCGAATCTTCAGCAAGGTTACGCAACCTTGCTACGGCATTAACCGCCAACCAATTCGCTGGAATTAATTCGGTTATCCCCAAGGATAACCGACATAAATATATATTAGGCAGCTTACCTTTTTTGGGTGCTTTTCCAAACCTCTTCCCCACGGTCATTCCTAAAAGCATAATTCACGGCAAGATTATCATCTTGCCATGACATCAACCCATCAACCGAGCTTCCGCGACCGAACAATGGATGGCACATATCCACCAACACACGCTGATCTTTCCGTGTGTTATTTTTGTACCCATTCATTGATCTAGCATTATTTCGGGTTGCTTGCACAGCTGCAAGCCAGATTTCCAACGGCATGTCTACGATCTATCTTTCCTTAAGTAAAGAAGATCAAATCAAACATTGGCCTTTCAGGCGCGCATATTTTGCTTGGATCTAAGCATGACCGATTTTATGATCCGTTGCCGTTTCTTGGAACTATCACCAGCATCGGTCATGGCCACCAATTTTAGTTTACACAAAGTAAACATTCAAGCGGATACTTTCGCCTGACAGTGCCTTTCAACGGGATTAACACATCCCTAACATAACATGCATCGAATCATACGATCGAAATTTGTTTATGCTAGATGATCTAACAACGGCCATGCCCAATGTTCGATACATTTTTCCAAGATAGATTTCTGCCATCGGCAAGGGTTTTATTGACTCACGTCAAGCAAGAATCTATCCCTTGCGTATGGCGGCAGTTTATCTTGCCCAAACATGTAGCAGCCGATTCGATCTGCTACATGAGTTTTTCTCTTTTTCTTTTGTTTGGACCTTCGCCATTGGCGGCGGATCCTTTAGTTTTTTTTTTTTTTGGTTTTCGTCGGATGTCTGAATAAGCTCATCCAATTGGAGTCAGATATTAACCATCGAATAGCACACACGTGTCGGGGACGTTGGGTGTCGGAGTTTCTTTTTCCATCAACGAGTCAAGTCGAGTAATCGTCGTAAGCGAGTTAAAGTCGTAAAATGAATACAAGGAATTCGTATGGAGTGGCTAATATTAACAAAATAGATAGATACAGTGACATATTCAGAAATAACCTTAAAGAGTACGCCTCCGAGGAATAGTGTGTAGTTTATATCGGCTTAATAGAATAACACCATTATTTTATAAACAATGTTATGTGAGAAAGTGATCGTGTAAAATAATCTACTTTAAAAGCCACCAATTAAGTGAAAAATAAACAATTATTAAATCAGCATAACACATCTGGCGTTTTTATTTATTCATGCTCCGTGGGTGAGCAGTTTCTCTGTGAACAATCGTTGGGGCTTAAGTGAATCTGTGTCGTGCCATACACACTACTTAAGAAAACTACCCCACAAAGCCACTGAGAGTTATGCACATTAAAATCACCCGCAATAACGATTTCAGTGTGCGGATATAGGGTCAAGATTCTATCGATAGAATCAGACAGAGCATCAAATTCGTTAAAGGATGCATTTCTATCCAAGTTTGGGCTTCTGTAAAGAAAGCAGTAATGTATGATATGCTTACGAACGTGTAGTTTTAGCCACGAGAAATTAAATTCTGGGTTGGAACAGAGCCCATATTGTGGCAGAAGCTGATAAGCAATATCATTCCGTATGTATGTGGCTATACCACGATGTGGAAAGAACAGTGGCACTAAGTTATATCCAGGTAGATTAAAATCGGAAATATCTGTATTAGTAATTACCCGGATTTCGCTAAGTGCAAGGATAAGTCCCTTCTGGTTAGAAACATGGGCAGACACAGAAGAAAAATTGCATCTCAAGCCGCGAATGTTACACAAATCAACGCGAAATTCCCGCTCCATTGAATGGCCCTACGCAGAAAACCAATACCGAAGTCAGCACTCGTATGATTTTTGCAATGCGCTTGCTTGGTATTAGAATTACGGCATTAAAAAATTCTACGCTCTCATGGACCTTCCAAAGCGAATTTTTCAAGTAGCGTACGATGAAATAATTTCTGATATTGCGGTTTCTACCGAACGCGTACGCACTTTATGTTTGAAACGTGCAGTTGAAAAAGAAAAAGTATTGTATATAGAGTGTGTGGCGACGGACTGTGGAGAAAACGACGTTCTTCTTCTTTTTCGGTTTCGATCCGCTAATTGGTTGGTATACTGGTAAAGTGTTTGAAATTGACGGGTAAGCTCATTGATGAACTTACTGTTTTTTACGGACTTGCTATTAGACGCAATCCTGGATCACTTGAAAAATTGAGAAATGATATATGGGCAACCCTCAACCATAAAAATCCACAGATAAAAAACCACAACACGATAAGTGTTCAGTCGGAGTCGATTCTTGGTGCTCGTGAGTTAATCACGTCTGGGTCACCAATGTGGGGGTGTTGTCGGGTTCAGTTCTTTGTTTTGTTTTAGTTGGTGTGCCAGCACGGGGACGGGTTCACTAAAATCCAACTGAATTAAAACTCCGAAACGTTCACCAAAAACTGCTGACACTTGTCCCCAAACGAGGAAGGAAACACTAGGATGTTGTTTGTTTTAAAATCTGTTCTTTTTATTGTTTTCCGTTCTTATTCTTTACACTCGTAGAATTTAACAAAAGTCGATATTCCTTTTAGCGATCACTAAAATTAACTTCGTAAAACAGAATTACGGTCCGGAATGGATCTTCAAATAACTTAACTTGGAAAATAGAATTTCTGTCCGGCATGGATATTCAAATAACTTAACTTGGAAAATAGCATTACTATCCGGAATAGATCTTCAAATAAATTAACTTGGTAAATAGAATTACTGTCCGGAATTCCCGCACTCCACGATGGTTCAAGTTCTGACTCGTTCGGAGGTTATTAATTGGTAAATAGAATAACTGTCCGGAATTTTCCGCACTCCACAGTGGTTCAAGTTGTGACTCCTTTGATGGTTATTACTCGACTATTTAAAAGTGACCCGTGCAGAGTCAGCCATCCGTTAAGGGTGGGTTATTGTTTTGGAGAGAGACGTGAAGTTTCTCTTGCAGCGACCAATTAGAGGGGATTTCTCTGAGTTGATCACGGCGAGGATGCGTGGTAGTTCGTGTTGCCAGGTTGTGGCAAACGAAAACAAAAAAAAAAAAAAGGATATGAGAAAAAGGGCATTATAACAGTGTGCCTGCAGCTGCGCAATTCTCTGCCCGACGTTAGGGCGACTTGTACCATCAGCAAATAGGATACTCGCACAACGATGATTGTGCGCTGTATCGATGCTGGTGGCCTATGTGGGATTCTTATGTGCATGTTTACATGCTGAAGAATTTGTTTCTCTGCTACTGGGCGCGAGATGCGCGGACAATTTTTGTCGGTTGGACAAAAGCCGAGGGTGACTGTAAATGAGTCAGGGAAACGTACTGCGCACGTGTGTGGCAGGGTAAGCCAGTTAACTAGGGGCGCCGATTGGTTCCCCGACGTATGTTGCATGTTGGTAATTCATTTCAGCGAACTGTGGTCATGCAACATAAGAGCGAACGATATTTCGTTTTCTGGGAATATGGATGATGTCTTATAGCGATGCTGTAAATGCATGTGGAGGGTTTTAGATTTTAGGAATTTGAAATGCTTTCTGGCTTGAAAAGCTGAATTCTGTGATGCATTATCTGCATGGAATGGTGAATTCCCTCCTCGATAGTATAATGGTTAGTATACCCGCCTGTCACGCGGAGACCGGGGTTCGATGCCACGTCGGGGAGCCTCTGGCGCAAGACCAATGACCTTGCCCGGAAAAAAACAAATCATTATGGAAAATTTAACAAGCCTCAGGACATGCTAAATAAAGCCAAGACCTGTTCTTGGTTGTAGTGCCGATGATGATGATGAATGGTGAATTCGGGTAATGCATCCTTTACCTGATTTATGCCGTTTGGAAGGATACCTTTTACAGGTAGTATAGGCCAACGAAAGGGATTGCGGTTGGCGCTGTGCGCGATCTGCGTGCGAGATTGTGGGTTGGTTCTCAGCGTGATATAGAGAACCCCCACAATCCCCTTCGCTTGCATTTTTTACTGCTAGGCAAAAACAAAAAACTGATAAAAGCAAATTGATGCACTATATCAAAGTACTGTTACGTATGGTTCGGTTATAGAATTGGTGTCGAAGAAAAACCAAATTATACGCAGTTACTGATTGTTGATCGTTATCTCAACCTTTGTTTCTATTATTTTTTCCACCAGTGTATATTGATTAATTCGAAATGATATAATTAAACCTTTCATTGCATTTATTTATTTAATTACTTCATCGATTTCACCAGTTTATTCTATATTTAATTGATTCTTGTAAATCGATTCATTTTCCATCAATATATCGATTAAATGAATCGAGGAAAAACAACTTAAAGAATCGGGCTCCTCTAAATTCCTCGCTATTTCTCCCTTATTCGATTTTTACCTTATTGATGCATTTATGCTAATATTCAATATCACACCACAATGACAGAAAAAATATTGCTTTGCTCATTTTCTTCACTACACGTGCGTTAAGTCCGCTCTCGTTACCTCTCTTCTCTCGTTGACTCTCTCTGTCTCTCACTCTATCTTTTTGCATGCCTGAATGCCAACATTAGCATCCAACATTATAAATAAATAGTTAATTTAATTGTTAACAAAAGAAACTTGAACACACGTTTTTCATTTTATGCTTTGTAGCTGAATCTTTCTTTCATACAAACTGAGCTCTGATATCTCAAAATCTTTTAGTGCACATTTCTTGAAATAAAATGTAACCCATATTTCTAGCACCTAAAATGAATTGATTACAAACCACCGAATCCAATGTTGTCACCACGGATTGATTGACTCATTTTGCTGGCAAAATTTAATTATATTTAATAAAGAATGTGCGCGCCATTTCCCTTATTTTCACTGCTTTGTAACAACCCAATCATCAATGTGTTAAAGCAAGAATATAAGTGAACAAAAAGGCAAAGGCCTTGGCATTAGTATATACAACGTCCGCATATTTTACATTCGATTGTTTTCACATCAAACATGCTTTACCGATTTACTGGCCACGTGCAAAAGAAGAACTTATTTTTGTTAGGCGTGTTCTGATATTATTTAAAATAATTTCGAAAACGGTAACTCGCAAATACCCCCAACACTCACTCCATAAAACTAATTTTTTTGCTAGTTATAATTACAATGCGTCACTTTTTTTTTTTGTTTTTTAGAAAATAAGTGCTTTAATTTTTTTAAATTGATTTATTTATATAATTTCACTAATTTTTCTTATACGATTTTTTTCACTTAAGACGATCTCGTTTATTCACTTGAAAAAAAGTACTTTTATAATATCTCATCTCTTCGATGCTTTCCTTAATATCGTCCATACTTCTATGGGTAAGTTTCTTTTTAGGTGCTCCAGCCGCAACGTTTGGATTCCAACGCCTGCATAGCTCCTTCACTGTAGATACATCGATAATTCGGTAGTGCAGATAATCATCCACGCTCGGCATCTCTTTTCGAAGGAATGCCCTGTCAACGTATATGGAATTCCCAGCTAAAGGACACTTGCCTCTGGGAACATGTTTCTGAAGGAATTCCAACAGCATACTCTCAACTTGGCTCGTTGTTAATTTTGAAGCTCTACACCTTTCAATTAGTTTAGTTTCATTGTGTTGATGGATACACCATTCGGACATGTTGGCCAGCACCTCTTCTGGTTGGTAAATAGCAACATTTGGTCCTTCAGCGATTATGTTTAAGGCTTTGTCGGTTATAATACATGCCACTTCTAGAATTTTATCGCGTTGCTGTTCCAAACCAGTCATTTCCAAATCCAACCACACAATTGAACAATCCTTACTCATATTACACCTAGATCCGGGGCGTGTTTTATGGTTTATAGACAAAACACGTTTGACGCATGCTGCTAATGGATTTACGAAACGAATCATTTACTTAATTCAATAATATATACTTGTTTGAACTAATAATAATTGACGTTAAACCCTTTGTCAATGTCGCTCTGCAACGATTTGTCCAGAATTGTTAAGTGTCTCTTTTAAATTACTTGCTCGTAACGGTTTTTATTTTATATATTCAAAATTTAATTAAATTATTTATTATTAGGCTTAATCCCAGTTTAGTTAATATAAATATTGTGATGCATATAACAATCAGCTGTGATATCTGGCAGGTCTCCAAAACAAAGCACCAGAATATTCTAGAAAGTACTGGAAAACCGGAGATTATGAGCAGTAGAAAATTTTTTTTTACAAATTCTTGTAATAGTATATATCACTTCTATCAGCATACGGTTCATTAAATATTAAAATAGTGATAAAAGTAAAACTCAAAAGTAACATGTATCGTTTATTACAAAATTTGTGTGATATTTGATATTGTGATAAATTTTCAACAAATTTAGACAAATCGGGCTTATAATTGCTGCATGCTACCCTCAATGCGTCATCAAGGTGAGAATCAGTAAGTCGATTCCTGTATACGTTTTTTGCATATTTCATTTTGGAATATGATGATTCACAAAGATATGTTGATGCAAACAATGTGAGGAGCAGGAAGGCACAATTTTTTACAGTCTTGTATTTTTCTGGAACTAATTTCCAAAAATGGATGTACTCCTTTCCTTCTCTTTTTTCTTCAAAAATAGCTTTCAGATTAGTATCGTTCTTAAATTCAATAAATTCGTCAAAAAGCTCTGCATAATTATATCCCAATGCAGCTGAATTTGTTATAGTGGCTGTTTCTAGGTGCCAGGGATTTTCTATGAGTAACAAACAATTCTTGATACAACGTAAGCCCTGAAATCTGCTCTTAGATTCCTTAGCCAAGGCAGCTAAATAATTTAAAAATATCGTATAGTTTTCTTCAGAAACATGTATACCTTCTTGATTAGCTTTTATTATAGTTGGAAAGTTATGGAATACCTGGTTCTCTATTTCTTCGTGGTAGATGTTTAGTTTCTCTTCAAAAGCAAATACTTTATTCGCCATCTGCGTAATGATTTTATTTTCGCCTTGTAAGCCACGATTGAGTTCATTAAGTTTTTCTGCGATATCACACAGATAAGCCAAAAGACACCACCATCCATCATTGTCAAGTTCGATGTAAATTTTATTATTTTGCTGTAAAAACAAAATAATTTCATGCCTCAAAGAATAAAACCGTTCCAGAACTTTTCCTCGGCTTAGCCACCTCACCGAGGTATGTAAAAGGACGTCACTATAGTTACTGTTCAATTCTTCCAAAAGACTTTTAAATTTCCTGTGGTTCAGCTCTTGTGCTCTAATAGAATTAACTATACTTATTACAGTCTTCATTGCGGCGTCTATTTCGGCAATGGATATACGTGCTGCTAAGTTCTCTTGGTGAATGATACAGTGGAAAGATAAGAGATTTGTTAAATTATATTTCTTTTTCAATAAAGTAATAAATCCTTTTTCAGATCCGATCATTGAAGGACATCCATCTGTGCATACACAAACCAATTTTTTAATATCAATATCATTGTTTTCCAAAAATGTACTGATAGTATTGAGATAGTCCGTCCCTCTGGTTTGATTTTTCATAGGAAGAAATTTCAAAAAATCTTCATGAACTGAAAATTCATTTTGTCCGGTACAATATCTAACAAAAACGGAACATTGTGATGTTGCTGAAATATCGGTGCTAGAATCAAAAGCCAAACTAAAATATTTGCATTTCTTCATATCTTCTATGATGCGATTAAATATGTGTTTAGCAATATCTTCAATGCGTCTAGCAAAGGTAGAATCAGAGAGCTGCATACTTTTGATCTGAGATATTATTTGACTTTTATTGCTAAATTTATCAAATAATATGTTGGAAGCACTGAGGAAACATTCTTTCACAACCTCTGCGTCAGTAAACGGTTTCATATGTTTACCAAGTATGTAACAAATTTCATACGACGCTTTTGTCACCGCTGCGTCATGTGATACCGCCATTGATATGATATTTTGTTGATGTTGTAAAGACTTCTTGAAGAATGTTAACTTTTCACGTCTTATTAAGGAGCCACGAGGAAAAGTTCCATTAAATGTTTTGTGCTTTGTGGTATAATGACGAAGAATATTATATTTTTTTAAAATAACACTCTCACGACAGATCAAACATGTGGTCGAACCATGTTTATTTGCAACAACGAAATATTGTTCTTCCCAATTGTCTTGGAACACTCTCTTCGTCAGATATTTTTCGTTTACATTTCGAAGACACTCCCGCCATTATGGGTAATTAAATTATAACAATACAATATTATATAAGACAGCAAAAAATGCTATTGTATCCGTGTTCCGCGTAATGTTTACTTGAAATAAAGCCACAACACTGGAGCTGTCAAACATTTATGTGTTGCCACAAGAAAAATTATTTGTGCGCATACTTGTCTGTCAAATGTTTGTTTTTTGGGAATAAATCTAGCGTGTGCAATAGCAACACTCTATACCAGATCTGATATTGACACGACAACGGTGGGTGGTTTGGTATATTTATGCGACAAAGACAATCCTCTTCGGGTCTCACTATCTGCACGTCAAAGTCAAAATTAATCTCAAGATATACGAAATATAGAATGCCAGATTTTGTAAACCATGAATGTCTTTAGGGCCGCACAAAAAAGCTCGGCGGACCGCAGGTTGAGTATGGCTGGCATAGACCAATGACTTGACGTAGCCCCAAAGAAAATAGTCTAGAGGCGTTAAAACGCACGAACGAGGCGGCCAATCGACTGGCCCATTTCTTGAGATAACACGCTCATCAAACTTACTCTTCAATAAATCGATTGTATCGTGTGTTTTGTGGCTTGTGGTACCGTCCTGTTGAAACCACATGTCGCCCAAGCCCATATCTTTCAATTTGGGCCAAAAATAATCGGTAATCATGGCGTTATAACGATGGCCATTCACAGTAACGTGACGATCGTTATCGTCGACGATGACGCCGCCGGCATGCAAACCGCACCAAACAATTATTTTTTGTGGATGAAGTGGTGATTCATGAAGCACATGTGGATTTTCATCCGACCAATAACGCATGTTTTGCTTATTGACGAACCCATCGATCCAAAAATGAGCTTCGTCACTGAAGATGATTTTCCGATGAAATTCATCATCTTGGCGCATTTTTTCCAGAGCCCAATCGGAGAACGTACGTCGCTTCAATTCTTGAGTCAGCTTGATCTCGTATGGGTGTAAACCAAGATCCTTACTCAAAATTCGCCATAAAGTGGCCTGGGCGATACCCAGTTCTTGAGAGCGCCGTGGAATTGACTGATTTGGATCGTTTGATACGGACGCATGAACGGCAGCGACATTTTCGACACTTCGACCAACCCGTTGTCTCATTGGCACGGCAACATCACACAACGAATATGTGGACTCAAATTTTTGCACTAAACTTGTTATTGCCTGTCTACTAGGGCGAGAATTACGACCGAAAATTGGAGTTAACGCTGTTAAGGTTGCGGTCAGCGACTGCAAAACTCGGTAGTAAATTTTTATAATTTGCAGACGTTGTTCGTTCGTGTACTTAACCATGATGAAATTGTTAAGTTTACTGAATAAATTGACAGTGACAATTCGATGATTAGTGAAAGGATGAGTTCACAAATTAAATTCAAAGTTGTCAAGTCCCTATTGTATAACCCTATATAATAATGTCCCACACTACTATACCATATAAGGAACTTGTTGAAACACTAAAGCAAGTCCTCCGAAAATGTATTACATTCCATGTGTAATGAACCATTCTTCCCGAGTAAAGTGGCGATGCAGGAGATTCTGCTAGAATAACATTGCAAGAATACCAACAACAACACATTGAGTTTAATCCAAAAAAAAAAAAAAATAATGTCCATAGGCCAGAACTGTGGAAACCATTAGGACTGAAGAGCAAATTAGGGGTAGGTTTAGTCTATCCAGCACTGGAGCCATATTCTCACGAGTCTAACGCCCACACGGTTATTCCACGGCACATTAAGACATTAAACCCAAGTATTTGTTTACGAGGACATATGGTTTAGTTTTCCTCGAACATAGTTAAGAAAAGACGATGTTAATTCGTCATGGTCTCTCATCGGAGTCGAATGTTGTCCTTTGAATACGTCGGTTTTTAAAAATATTCGAAAAATTGCAGTGTACGCATAGGAAGTGTATTGAGTGTCCATGTGAAAGCGGGTATTCACCCCCAAGTCACACAAAAAAAAAACGCATTAACCTTGGCTAAAAGATTGGTACAAAAATAAATGCTGAGACTGAATTTCATGTACTTGAGGAACTCGAGTTCTGAAAACCATAGACATTTTTGAAGACGAACTCTGCAGTTAAATGTAATAAAATAAATTTTAGGGAATGACTATAGAGACTGTAACTGTCAAATGTGAAGTTAGGGTCGTTGACAGCTGTAAAACTGTCTTCTTTTGAAAGCTGTCATTGTCCATAACAATGTCCGAAGAGATTGTGTTTGATTGCCTTCATTCTGAAATAGTTAATTATTGTCTTACTGATAATAAAGTACTTATTACAATATTTAAAATAAATTAAACCTAAATAAATCAGTTGCATCCTCTCAGGAAAATGATTTTTCGACGCTGGAATACATCGGATATTCAACTGGTTACAGGCTGATTGAAAGGATGACCAGGGAATCGTCTCGTTTCAAAGACGAACTAGATACAATGAAATTTATTTGTACAGATTTCTGGACAGTTATTTATAAAAAACAGGTTGATAACCTTCGAACTAACCACCAGGGGGTGTATGTTTTACAAGACAGAACATTTCGTTTTCTAACTCGAATATCACCGGGAAATAAACAATTAGAGCATGCACCAAAGGTGAGTACATTGAATTAACCATATATTTTCTCATTTATTTATTAAAATTTTTTATTTGTTCAGTTTGTGGCATTCACTTGTGGATTAGTGAGAGGCGCACTGGCGAACTTGGGGATAATTAGCACAGTCACCGCAGAAGTGCAATCCATTCCATCCTGTAAATTCCATGTACAAGTCAAACTAAATTAAAGATCACTGAAGCACATAAAATATAAAATATTTGTTGCACGAAAAGATGTCTATACGGCTGTATAGAAAGCAATTATTTCACTCTTTGATATGCTACACCATTTGTACAATGTCCATCGGCAATCAGGAAAGTTAGGATCAAGTGCAGCTGGATTTGTGTGGATACCGGTATCAGGCGTGGGTCCTATAATAATTACATGTTTGCCCTTATACAAATCCAAATATTCATGAAATGCTTTAGCATTGTTGAAGAAACAAAATAAGATGGCGAAATTCCAAGAATGTGTATCGCAGCACGCTTGTAGAAAACTAGAATCCATGGAATCGGGAACAAAGTTTAATTTGATAAAACACTTTGGTGAGTAATTGCTGTTCCACCAAGCCTCATCAACTTCAATGCCGTATGATGAAATGCCTATTACAAAGATTATAGAAAAGTCACAACCGATATAACATCGCTTACCGATACTTTCTTGTAATATCCATTCCAATAGACCACTTCCACATCCGATACTTAAAACTTTTTCTATATTAAGTTCTCGTATAATCGTTTTAATAGTTTCTAATGCAGTTTTTTCAGGCCAAGCCCAGATGTATCTGTTCTTCTGAAGAAGGGGTGCTGATTCGCCCAATTTTAGGACATCTTCCCATTGCTTCGCTGTGGTCAAAGAAAACAATTCTGAATCGAAGGATTTTAGAAACATAATTAAGATCCGTTTATTTAGTTCAATTGAAAAGCATTATTAAACTATACCCAGAGAGCAAACGCTTGGCCATGAAATTTCGTATTTCCCTGTTTTAAAATAGACATCTGACATCAGCATACATGATAGTGTAAGAGACATTAACACTGTACCTTCGAACACCTGCTGCGGAAGATTTTCTTCTTTCATTACAGTAGATTAGCGTTCTCTTGGTATGTCTACATTATATAAAAATAATTGCAAAACTAAATCAATCGGTTTCAGATGGTGAGTGACTTTATAATCGGTACTCATTTAAGTGTTGTGTCTAAAAAGAAATTGATGGAATTGATTTCCTAGAAATAGCACTCATCAATGAATCTTTGAACGAAATTTTATTTTGAATTTTGTGTGGTACACTGTTGAATAATGAAGGGAAAAAAGTAATGGATATACAGGTGTTGCCCATGTTTACGAATTTTTATAAAGCCAAATAGACAAACTTCAGACACTTTGTCTTAAATCTGTGGCAAGGCCACCCAATAAATAATCGGTCTCATGAGTTTGTATCAGGTCCCATGAATTTTTTAATAAGTCTCACAATAAAAATGGCGAACGACCTTATTATTGGGTTGTACCACATGAAATGTCCGATTTTATAGTAAAAATTTAAAAGCCAATATTATTTTTCCGGAAATTTGTATTCAATCAAAATAGGATCCGTTGGCATCTATGACATTCTTCCAAGGTGATACAAGTTCAAATATTCCTTTTTCGTAGAAGTCCTGACTTTTTGCAATCTTCAAAAGCTTTTATGACATCTGCTCGGTTCCGGAAGAAGCCAGCCAAATGAATCCAGATTGCAGAAAAGGTGGTAGTCCGTTGGGGAAATGTCAGAAGAGTAAGGTAGATGCGGAAGAATTTCAAATCCCAAGTGCAACCGTTTTTGCTCCGTGATTGTGAGGTTATGGTCCAACATTGTCATGCAACAGGATCGGACCGTGCCTATTGACCAACGCAGGTTGATTTTCAGCCAATTTGGAATGCAATATGACGATTTCCTTACAATATTTGATAGCGTTTATCGTTTCTCCTGGTTGAAGAAATGAAAAGTTGATTGGTCCTTTCCATGTCCATCAAATTGTCACCATAACCTTTTTGGGTGAAGATTGGGCTTGGGGGTGTATTTTGGTTTTCCACCTGTTTCCAACCACTGCCCAGGTCTTTTACAGTTATTATACAGAATCCACTTTTCATCACAGGTGACTATCCGGTGCAAAAGCGGTTCAGTTTGGTTTCTTAATCTAAGCAATGCCCAGATTTCCAGGCGCCGTCGTTTTTGGGACTCGTTTTCAGTTCATGGGGTACCCACTTATCAAGTGTCATTACCTTTTCTATAAGAGAAAGGTTTCGATTTATTGTCATTGGCGACACTCCCATGCTTTGTGCAATCTCCCGCATCGATTTCGTTGGGTCCGTATTCACCGTTGCTCTTAAAACATGGTCGTCAACTAACGTTTCCGGCTTCCCACGTTGTTATTTTCGAGTCTGAAATCTCCCGAACGGAACTCGCCAAACCAATGTCGTATAGTGCGTTCGTTTACCGCTACATCCTCAAATTCCTCATTAATATTTTTCATTGCCAATGACGCAATATGCCCCATTTTAAATTCATAAAGGAAGAGGGCTCGAATTTGAACGGCCGACAGCATTTGTTTACCATTCCTAGAAAAAAAATAACTGTACTTTAAAAAAAAACAATATTTAACGTTCTGGCACAGATGTACACTCGAGAACTCCTTACTTCCGACTGAACGAAAATCGGACAGACATATCGCAGACACTTTTTTAAGGCTTCTTAAGGCTTCGTCAGAGAGGATCTGTAAATGAATATTTAATGACCGAAAAATAGACATGCAATAAAACGAACATTAGTTGGAAAATTTGTGTAAAGGAAATGCTTCGAGAATCATAAAATTGCAGACATGAATTTTATGGTTCTGAAGAGTATTTTTTAATGATGCTTCTACGAGTGAACATGTAGGTTTACACATTTTGTTTTATTTAAGGTTTTGGGAATTTTGTTTGATAGAATTGATTCAATGTTTTTTTTTTTTATTAGACTTCTCTCGGGAGAGGCGAGCCTATAGCGCCGAGTGGGCGCCCCGAGATGCCATCAAATAACTGTTGCAGTTCTTTTTGAACAGTTGCAGGTTGTAACGCTCCGGGAACACTCGCGTGGGAAGGGAGTTCCACAGCTTCCCGCCCTGTAACGGAACGAGTTCTGATGCAGGGATGTTCGCGCCGTCGGGAGATGAACCACAAACGGGTGCGATCCATCGGATTGTCTTGTGGAGCGCGTATAAGCCGAATTGCGTGGAACAATACCACGAACCTCCGAAGAACAGTACCCATGATAATATCTGTAAAACAGACAGAGGTCGGCTACGCGCCTTCGATGTGATAGCGACTGTAGTCCCGACGTCAGCGCCGAGTCCCCGATCAGGCGGATCGCTCATCTCTGTACGCTCTCAAGTAGGTCGAGGGTATGTTTGGGAGCCGAGCTCCAAACATGAGAGCAATATTCGAGCGCGGGTCTAATTTGGGATTTATACAGGAGAAGAAGTTGGGCCGGAGCAAAATATATCTTGGCTCTAAAAAGAAAGCTCAGCTTTCCTGAGGCTGATCTGGCGATACCCGATACATGTTTATGCCATGATACATGCCCACAGACCGTGACGCCGAGCAATTTCAAGCTTTCACCAGGTTCGAGGGCCTGGTCATTCATCATCAACTGTGGAACCGATGATCCACTTTTCTTGGTGAATGCTGTATATTGTGTCTTCGCTGCATTGAAATCGACGAGATTGGCCCTTCCCCACTGCAGGACCCTATCTAGATCCTGATTCAGAGAGTCAATCTGTCTACATCTCAACTGATGCGACGCAGATGCACCAATCGGCCGAACACTCGAAAAGGAGGAAACAACCGTGCTATCATCCGCAAAACTGAACACTTTGTTATCCGTTGTCTCCAACAAATCATTTATGTGAAGCAAAAACAAGGTTGGAGCCAAAATATAACCTTGGGGCACCCCCGAATTAACAGGATACAGATCCGAACACTCGCCGTCCACAACAACCCGGATCGATCGATTCTCAAGGAAGCTCTTCGTCCAGTCGCAAAGTTGTTGGGAAAGTCCATATGAACGGAGTTTGCTAAGCAATGCCCCGAGCGATTTTCCAGCAGGCAGAGAAGGTCCTCCGTGCATAAGATAAGCGGAAGAGTCTGCCAAGAACCGACGATAGTTCTGGAGCACAGATCTTAAGGACTAATGCTGGTATTCCGTCCGGGCCGGTTGCCTTCCTACAATCCAGTTCACGTAGAATGCCTTGAATAGTGCGCGGACGAAATCTCACATCCCGCATAGAAGACTGTAACGGCGCGATCACAGGTGGCTCCAAAAGGCCGCGATCGAGGTTTGAATTCGCGGAAAATGAATTCGCGAACACATTAGCCCTTAAAACGCCATCACCATCATGACTTATCTCTGTGTCAGTCCGGGCCAACAGCCACACATCCGAAACACCGTCGAAGATTTCTCTTGGCGATATCGCGGAATGTACAGCTGATGGGGTGGTATCTCACCTTGGGGCCGACTACCTAACCAACCTTTTCTCGAACCCGCCCATCAGCCAAGCCCCGAAAGATGGCCAGGGATTTCTTCGTGCGACAATTGGACGTTTGGTTCAATTTGTTTGACATTGGATTCAATTTGAGGATACGGATGGATGATATGGGAGAAAAGGAAATGTGGGAGGAAAATGGTAGGGCTTCGTGGAGCACTACAAATTATCGGAGTTTGATTACCAAATCGTGTACAAACCCGGTAAATATAACACCAATGTGGACTTGCATACCGTAAAATTCTGATGAAGCTCCCACACTACAAATGTCCAATGTAGTAACACGCGCCCAACTTAAGAAACTAAGGGAAAGTGAAAGAACCCAAGGAAGTCAAAAGGACGAGAAGTCTTCTGTTCACGAGGATCCCATTCCTTTCTGCACGGAAGGGATTACCATGATTAATGTCCTTTGGGTGGATACCAATGAGTAATTAAAGCTTATAACAAAATACGTAGGAACTATTTCTTGCGGATTCACAATTATATGCTCAGGGAGAATCTAGTGCGATCATCGTCTAGTACTCTCCCCGACAAATATATTCACCACACCTGCCAGCAACACGATGACAGTGCATGAGCAACTATGTTGCGTAACTGTCATTGGTGCACGATCTTTGGTAAAACTTGAATTGGGATTTTAATTTTCGAACGCCACCACGTGGCTTTTGGTTTTGTCTTGTCTAAGAACCTATTGGAAATTGAATAAATTAAATCATTTGCTGAGTTATTCGATTGTTCTCTAATCATCACTGCATACGGAGGGACAAGCAAGTGCTTCAAATACATCCATTCATCGCGGGAACTTCAAGCCGGAAGATTGTCAAAAGGTATTGCTGTTCCTTTTCATTCTAAACCATTTGTTTCAGGCATCGTTGACCAGGGCGCGATTGCGTCAATCCTTCATCCTACCGTACTCATCTTTAGCTATTCCCCGACGACATTCCTAGCTCGGTAACGAGATATCGCACATATTGTTGCAAGAACATGATCCACGAAGCAATACATTAAGGTATGCAAACAATGTCAAACCATGACATCCTCACCAAACCTACGTATGCGCATGGTAATAACTGACATTGCAAAGAGGGCTTTTGACAATGTATATTCAAATATAGTAGGTCCTCTTGGTCGAACTCCAGTGGGCAATCACTATATACTCACGTTTCAAGACAATTTGTCTAAGTATATAAATTGCTATGATGCCTTACCTAATGCGGAGGCAGAAACGGTGGCCACAGTCTTCTTCGCCCAAATAGAAGCTCGGTATGGTGTTCCGAAGCAATTGGTCGCAGATCAGGGAAGCAACTTCCTAAGCAGCTTGTTTAAAAGCGTGTGCATCGTATCAAGAAACTTCAGACCACAGCGAACCACCCACAATCGAATGAAGCTCTGGAATGAGCCCATCGTCCACTCGTAGAATATCTAGTGTTGCGGATTGGCAATTGAATGTGCTGGAATGTACTGGAGAAATCTAGTACATTCGCATGTATACCAGTTGCGCAGCAGCTGGCACCATCTGGCCATCATTGTCACCACGATGATGTCATGGCGTCACTTTTTGAATTGGCAGTTATGCCATTTCGTCAGTCTGCAGTCAACCTTCAACGGCATCGGAGCAAGCATCGTCATCACGAGTGAAACGGACAAGAAGTTAATCATTGTCATTGTTAACACAACTTAGAATATACATTAAATTAAATCAATCCTGCCTTTCATTGGATTCCTCTCGTCAAGGGTAACGTCATACAAGGCTTACCACTCAACATTTTCTGAAGGGGACAGCGGACAACTACGAACACTACTACAAAACATTTCTGGTCCTTCGAAACGGATCCAGTGCCGATTTGGATCTACACCATCGCCGCCCAGTTCGTGGCACAACATACCTGTGACAGGTACACACGACAAAAGAGCGCCAAAACCACAACACAAAAAGATAGTGCACCAACAGTTGTAGACTGCAACTAGATCGATAACTGCCAATCACCTCGACACATCAAGGAACTGAAGCTGCAACATTCAAGAAATCATAATATCTGTAGGATGTGAAGGTATTACTAAACGTTTTGTATCTGTTATTCATAATCAAGCAAGCAGCAATATTGGCTGAAGTATCAATTTAATTTTCAATCCAATCGTCTGTGAAACAAACACAAGATGTCTGACTGGGACACAGTTACGGTTTTACGTAAACGGGCTCCGAAATCACCTGCCCTCAAAACAAAAAGTGCTATTAATCAGGCACGTCGTCAGGGCGTTCAAGCGGATACTCAACAGAAACTTGGTGCCGGTACTAATAAGCAGCGCATCAACACTAACAACACGGCTAAATTGGACAGGGAAACTGAAGAACTTAAACATGAAAAAATACCTTTAGAAGTCGGCAAGATCATTCAACAGGAACGTCAAGGGAAAGGATTGAGCCAAAAGGACTTGGCAACAAAAATATGTGAAAGGAAACCACAGGCAAAGGTAGAAGCCGATCTATCGAAGCTGCGCCCAGTGCAACAGCGAAGGCTGGCAATATCCGGACAAAATGCTGGTGAATCCCCGGGGGGAACGGAGAGTGCTCAAAGGAAACGAGGAAAGGAACAGGACCCTAAGCCTAACCACAGTGAGAGTGACAAGCAGGAAGAAAGTGATACATCGAGTGAAGCTGGTGACGGGGAAAGTGATTCGACGTCGAAACCTGGTAACGATGCTCCTCGGACTGGTGCACCGGCCATCTCCCCGCCAGCAAGTCGTTCGCCGCCAATGATGTTCCGGCCACCTCTACGGCGCCCGGAAACTCCGTCGGGACTTGACATGCGAATGCCGTCCGGCCCAACCGCGGTTCGTCCCTGCCTTGGCGGCTTGCCTCGGCAATTAGGAGTTAATATGCCGCTCGGCCCTCCACCCGGATTGCCATCACGGATGATGCACCCGGAAAATTCCCCCCGTAGGGACAACGGTTCCCCGACGACATTCCTCTGTCGGCGAAACAACAAAGATCTCGACCGACGACATTCCTCGCTCGGAAGAGATCATACGTTTTCTCGCTACACTATGCGCAACGGAGCCGACAATCACCACGGCAGTGGTGGCGGCGGCGACGGCGACAACTTTGACAACGGTTCCGCGATGACATTCCTCAATCGGTGGAACACCAAAGATCTCGACCGACGACATTCCTCGGTCGGCAGAGATCATACATCTGTTCATCACCAACCCGAGTCGAGTACAAATGTAAGGACATGCACAAAAGAAGATGACAGTTCCAAGGATTCCTTAAGTCGTGGATCAGAAGACAGCGGCCGCCAGATGATCATTGCAAATCAAACGCTAAGTGATTTGTTGGAGAAAAATTCAATGGAAACCGCTGTTGATGCAAAACGAAAGCAGGATGACGAACTTTCTACAACGATAGTTCAAACCAACGTGTCTTTGACAGCTGCTCCAATACAACAACCGACCACGATTAAGGAACTCATCGCCGCTCAGTTCGCGGCACAAGCCACCATCTCCGGCACTTTCCTCAACATACAGGAAAAGGGACAACCAAGTCCGACAGCAATCGAGGCAACCAAATGCGCACTCCGCGCCGAATGGGAAGCCTTCTCCAAGCGGCACTACGACATCTTCTACCTGGCGGCACCTGAGGATCAGCAACACGCGTACTTCGCGGATGATTGTTTCGGCGAAACCGAAGAGATATACCTCGAGGAAGAGACGAAGCTCCTTGAGGCCCAGTACGCGCTCAAAGCAGCCTCCTCAACCATGGTCAACAGCACCAATCGCCTCCACCCTAGCGAGCTACCCCCAGGGCAGCTGCCAATGGCCGACATCAAGCCATCAGAAACGGAACTGCACCCCAGAACAGTGGATGAGAGTGAGCAGGCCGCCGACCAGAGTGCCGCCTGCCCAAAGCCCAACCTACCCAAGGTCCCGATGATCGACCCAGTGCCGAAGCCGCCACAGAAGACGATGCCGCGCACGCATTGTGGGGCACACCATGACATAGCCGTTCCTCGTGGGTTGCGAACTTACAACTCCGACCCAGAGGAACTGGCTACCATCACACGGACTCCAGAGCAAGCAGTGGGCACGGCGTACATAGGATCCGTGTCAGATCCAACGCCAATGCCTTCCACGAATTCGGCTGTTCCAGCAACAGTAGTCGGCCCGATGACTAACCAGCCCAGTGTCCCGATGCACAAAACACCGCCGACACCCGTAAAGCAACAGGGTGCTTGCACATTCTGCAGGGCCTCACACACCATTTACGCTTGCGAGGGCTTCCGATCACTCACACCTGGCCGTCGAAAGTCCTTCGCACACAAAAGAACCCTGTGCACCAACTGCTTGGGTCGCCACCGCCTGCGCGACTGCCACTCCAACAAGACGTGCCGTCGATGCCAGCGGAGACATCACACCCTGCTGCATGTCCGGTCTACCGCCATCGACAGGACAACATCACCGCCACAACGAGCCAAAGGATCCGCCCCCCGGATCGACCGCCAGGAAGGGGTCTGCGCACATACAATCAGCACCCCTTCACAGCATTCCGCGTTGCTGCCAACAGCCAGAGTCATCGTGACGTCGGAGACCGAACAGAGGATTGAAGTCCGTGCTCTACTGGACCCCTGCTCCAATGGCACCTTCATTTCAACATCACTCGCCCGAAGGTTGCACCTCCGATGCCAAGCATCACCCGTCCCCACCTACGGTGTTGGGGGCACTCGTGGCCTTGCCACCAGGACTCAGGCCGCCATCAGAATCACTTCTCGCCTCCACGGCTCGAGACAATGGACACTGGGGCCCTTAATCCTGTCCGGGCTCTCAGTGTATACACCACCACCAGGATCAACGACAAGGGATCTCTCGTTCGTGGCGGATCTGGAACTTGCAGATCCGAACATCGCCTCCGCCGAGAAGGTGGACATCATCCTTGGGGCAGACATATACCCCAACATCATCGTCGAAGGTCTCAGGAAGGACCAACGTTCCGGCCTCGTCGCGCAGGCCACTGAACTGGGATGGGTGCTAACAGGCGCAGCACCCACCACATCATCCAGCGCAAAGGTGACAAGGCCTGTCACCAGCCATCATATGGCCATTCCTCGTGGGTTACGAATTTACAACTCCGACCCAGCGGAACTGGTCGTCCTTCCGACTGAGGGCCGCGGCTTCCATCAGAGAACCCAAAGAACGTCTCGCCGGCATCGGCCGCGGTGGCCACATACGAAGCCCATTCAACTACCAGCCACCGATCACTTGCGCGACCCAACTACAAGACATACCCCCCGCCCTCTGAACCATTGCAGGGGCAGGGGGCAATCGAGGAACCAGGAGCCTACCCACTCGAACACTTCAAGGCATCCCACCACACCCAGGACACCACGTGGTCAAGCTCCTGCCCAGCTCCAAAGCTACCCAGGCCAACCGCTACCACCTGTAGCCACCACAACAGGACCAGGAGCGCGCAATGCCCCGCTTGGCGGGCGGCGCTACCCAGCAACCAGCGGTCTCTCGAACTCCAGCAAGATAGCACGCCCCTCTGTGCATCCACAGAGGCTGCATTCCGACGACCCCGGGAGGCACTTGGCCCGTGACTGCCACTACGAAAGGACACGCGGACAGTGCCAGGGTAGACACCGCACCCGACTCCACGTTACAGCACACACCCCCAACGGTCGCAACCTGCCGGCCACTCACTCCAGACGGGCGCCAACGTGCGCAGTACATGGCACCACCACCGGTCTCGACATAGCTAGACCCATCACCAGTCATCACGTGGTCATTGATCGTGGGTTGCGACCTTACAACTCCAACCCGGATCAACTGGCCGGTCCCGCGACCACAAGAGGCAACGGACATCAGCGATGGGAAAGAGGTTCCTGTCGCCATCGCTCATACGAGCCATCCCAGACCCTCAAGCCTCCAGCGCTCCTCAGGGCGGGCGGCCCCCTCTCAACCGATCATCAACGTGAAAGTGGACAGCCGAACAAGACCAACCGCCACCGGCAGACCGCACACTCCCGGCCCTTGGCCACCGTCCCCTGGAACGAAATGATTCGCCAATGATTGGCGAAGGCGGGCGGAATGTTGCGGATTGGCAATTGAATGTGCTGGAATGTACTGGAGAAATCTAGTACATTCGCATGTATACCAGTTGCGCAGCCGCTGGCACCAACTGGCCATCATTGTCACCACGATGATGTCATGGCGTCACTTTTTGAATTGGCAGTTATGCCATTTCGTCAGTCTGCAGTCAACCTTCAACGGCATCGGAGCAAGCATCGTCATCACGAGTGAAACGGACAAGAAGTTAATCATTGTCATTGTTAACACAACTTAGAATATACATTAAATTAAATCAATCCTGCCTTTCATTGGATTCCTCTCGTCAAGGGTAACGTCATACAAGGCTTACCACTCAACATTTTCTGAAGGGGACAGCGGACAACTACGAACACTACTACAAAACATCTAGGCAGTATTGTGGTTGGAAATTCCCAGACATGGTATCAATACCTGACGACGGCAACATTCGTGTATAACACCAACGTACACGAAGGTACCAAGTTTACGCCTATGAATTGTCTCTTTGGTTTCACCCTGGTGGTACCATCGAGTATTATACAATCTCCGGAACCTGTGTACAACCGTGAAAGTGACCATAAGCTATTAAAGTACAAGCTCCAACATACATACGAAATAGCAAGGCGTAACCTGTTGATTTCCAAAAGGAAATCCAAAAAGTACTACGACCGTACAGTATACCCCTTCACGGTCCACGTCTGTGACAAGGTTCTGATACAGTTAGCTTCCATATGGGGGTGCTACGCCCAAAACCCACCAGCCCTTAATAACTACCTCTTTGGAGCCAGTCTCCACCATTAATCATGGTACACGCAAAATCACCCACTTAAAGCTTGAAGCGCTTTGCAAGTCATAGCATTGCCCTCACACATTAAATATTCTCACATCAATTCAATATCAAACAAATTGAACTAAACGTTCAATTTGCTCATATTGAATCCAATTTAAAAATCCAATACGTGAAAACGAACCGTATGTTCAACACGCAAAATTCCCTGGATCCGAATGTGCGAACAAGATGACCAACTTTCAAACAAAATTGTTGAGAACCGTAAAATGCGCGGCTGCAATTTTATGATCCTTTAAAATTTTGTTTACCCAAATCTATTCCCACAATCAACATCATTTTCCATTTTCCCAATCCAATTTCCTAAACAAATAACTGGCGTCGTAAAGTGAACCACATGTTCGTTTTATCGCCCACCGACATTGAGGATCTTAAATGTTCATCACCAAGATCCTTTGTTGATTGTTCATTTGTATTTCGTCTTTTGATCCCCATCCGGGAAAGATAAATAAAGGAAATGGCGGGTGGCAAAAGGGCCATGCAAACAAAAGAACGTATCCTTCGATCTGCACGATGAAAGGAAAAACTTTTTGTTCGGAGAGACGACGAAAAACAGGGAGGAGTTGGTTGCCAGACACTTTCTTGACTTATCGCTTCCGTACTTATCGCGTCTTTTATTGCTTACTTCTTACTTCTTCGAGTACGTGCGACGTATTTATACCGTTTCCTCATTCTGATTCGGCGTTTCGTTTCCGTCCGTTCCATAACCTCGAATTTTCTACTGTTCATAGTCTCCAGTTTTCCAGTTTTTTCTAGAATATTCCAGCACTTTGTTTTGGAATTTCTAGAATATTCTAGTACTGATTGTCATATGCACCACAATATCTTCCAACCAACTATAGATAAAGAAAGCCTACACGACGTTTCAAATGATAATGGAATTCGAATTATCACGTTCGCAGCGTCCAAAGATCTGGTAGTGAAAAGCACGATGTTCAAGCACAAGCAAATCCATAAAGCCACATGGATATCACCCGACAGCGTAACGCGTAACCAAATAGACCACTTCCTCATAGACAAAAGACACCACTCGAATATCCTTGACGTAAGATCATACAGAGGAGCAGATTGCCACTCCGATCACCTTCTAGTGATGGGCAAAATTAAGAGTCTGCTCGCACAAACCTGTGGGGGTTCTCTACATCACACGGAGAACCAACCCACAACCCTAACCTGCAAACATGCAAAAATCAAATCCTCGACGGAACACTAGCAAGTATACCAAGCCGCACACATTTCTCCGAAGTTCATATGCCTTAACAAAGCGTATATTCAAATCCTCAACGGAACATTAGCAAATATACCAAGCCGCACACATTTCTCCGAAGTTCATATGCCTTAACAAAGCGTATATTCAAATCCTCAACGGAACATTAGCAAGTATACCAAACCGCGCACATTTCCTCCGAAATTATCTCGGTTAACATTTCTATCTAAACGATATTCCTTTCTTGCACCCAAGCAATTTCAATTTCCTGGTATACACAACTAACGAATCCAACTTAGCTTATACGGCAAGGATTCGCTGGAACTAAACTCATATGCATAGGCATAGCAACTCTTCCACTAGATTCTTAGGAAGTGACAATGAGTTTACGATGCCACTACCACAACGCAATGGATTTTCAACTCCATGAGTCAGTCGAAATTCACCCGCCGCCGCGTCCGCACGCACAGAGTCGAGTTGCAACCGCCAATGCGCACACATCGGGAAATTGTAACGGGACAAATAGCGAGTCCTTTCGGGAAAATCGTAGCAAAAAAAAATAATATTGTTTACAAATAAACAAGACGTAGACCCAAATAGTGATTTGCCGAATTAAAGATAAACAAGGACGATCATCCTGCGCACGCGAGCACGTAATTATGTCCTCTCTGTTTTAAGCGTGTGTTTTCTTCGAAGAAACGTGGCGTTACATTCTTTTATTGGCAAATAACAGACTCAAGCAAACAGAAGCAAATCAAAAACATTTTTCGAAACGATTATTATTATTTGTATTAAACATTGCTTAAAATAAATTGTACGTGAAACCATACATTTGCGCGTTGTCTTATTATTTGGTGGTGGACGATAGCGGACGGTGGGACCTCAGTGAACCAGTGTCATACGTTGGCACATCTACTACGTTCCCCACAAACCCACATGGGCAATTACGGGAGACAAGCAAAAAGTTCGACATTGATAAACTAAAAGACTTACGCAATAAGTCCAAGCCTTGGTTTTGACGATGAGTGCAGGGCGAAGATCGAACAACGTAAACGCCTCAGAGTGATCCACTTAGAAAGATATGATGAAGTCAACGCAGAAAGATACGCGAAAATTCGGAAAGAGACAACGAGACTTTTCAAAGGCAAAAAACACGAATGGAAGAAGACTCGTTTCGAAAAAGTCCTAGAAAATTCTAGAGCAAAGAATATCAGAGGTATGTATGCCGGCATAAATCCAATTAGAAAAGGCTACCGAGGGAGAGCCAAAATAATTCGAGACGCAAACGGCGGTCTGGTGACAGAAACAAACAATATCGTGACAAGATGGAAGCAGTACTTTGAAAACCTCTTCAATGTGTGCACCCATCAATCACAAATAATACCAGACGTACATACAGTCGAGCCTCAGATCACAGAGCCCTCTTTCAACGAAATTGTAGACGCATCAAATCGATCGAAAAACAACAAAGCTCCCGGAGTCAACTGCATACCGGCAGAGCTTGTGAAGCATGGAGGAGAGGCAACCGCTTGAAAGGTCCACCAACTGATTTAAACAATATGGGATAAGGAAGTCACACCGGAAGAATGGAAAACCTCAATAGTCGTTCCCATCTTCAAAAAAGGCAACTGATCTGACAGCGAAAACTACAGATTGTGTTACGTGGTAAACTCCCCCATCCTCTGTGTCCCGCCGAGCGGGGAAATTGGATCGATAGTTGAGGTAAGGGCATTTAAAATACTCAGTGAATAAATTAAAAGCTTAAAATAATTTAAAATTTGGGAGCCAATTATCCACATTTTCGGATTGACATTCGGTACAAGCGAATGCACGATTCTTTTGTTTTTCGTTGAATAGTGGACTCCGCAGAAACAGCTGCTGTGCGTTTCTTTTTTCGGAGAGATGGAGAGAGGAAGAAGAACAAGAGTCGGTTAGAACCCTTGAGAGGAGTAATAGCATAAAAAGAACTGGTGCGTTTTTTTTTGGAGTATGTGAATAAAGAGGAAAGAAAAGAAAAACACGATTCGAGAATTTAGTTATTTTAAAACGCGAATTTTTGTATAGTAAAAGTATTAAATAATTGTTAATGAAAGCGTCTTGTATAAACATATTTATATAAATTAATTCAAGAATAGTCTAATAAACCGCATGTGATTGAAATAGAGCTGTCGTTGCCTTGATGTCTTATGGATCTCCTGAGTGGTTGGAGTCGTTAGTTGGAGGGTCATCCTCAGAAAGAAGAAATATAACCAGGACGGTAGTTTAAATTTCCGTTTCTCAGGGGGTTGAATGTCCGGCCGATAACGGCGTGTGTGAGTGACCGCAAAGACTGCCGTTGGTGTTCCGTGTAGTCTACCGTTGACTGGAACGGAAAAACGAGATAACGCATCACAAGTGGCGCTGACTGTCGGGATAACATCCTGTGAAGACGTTTGGGGCACACATATGTGGACGATCTATGTCCCCCCCTATGTATTTGAAAAAGTTAAAGAATTTAAATATCTGGGAACGATACTGACGGCCAGTAACGAAATGTCGAAGGAAATTAACAAAAGACTGCATTCGCAATCAGTAAACTGCTGAAATCCAAACTGCTATCATGTAACATAAAGCTCCGTGTCTATAGAACCATAATCATGCCGATTGCTGTATCATCATCATCATCATCGGCACTACAACCGGGAACCAGTCTTGGCCTTATTTATCAAGTCCCGAGGCTTGTTAAATTTTCCATAATAATTTGTTTTTCCGGGCAGGGTTATTAGCCTTGCGCCATTTTCCTTTTTTCTTCGTCACTGATTATTTACCACGTTATCGTTTTATATGTTATGTTTTAATTGTTTTTTTTAACCAAATATCTCTTAAATATGTCACTTTTTTATCACCGCGATCGATTGAAAAAACACGTCACACACGTGCTTGGGTCTTGCTATTGAGTTGGGTGACACGGTATGGCGTGGACGCGAATTTGCGTAATTATTTAGTGGAAGGGATGGGTGGAAATGATTAATATAAATAATTATAAAACTAAACTACACGTCCCCGCAGGCACTCTGCCTTACTACTTTACAATATTTTTAGTTAACGTAATCTAATGGCTCAGCACGAGCCCTCTAAATTATTAGTAATATTGTGACGCATATGACAATCAGTACTAGAATATTCTATAAAGTACTGGAAAACTGGAGACTATGAACAATAGAACATTCAAGGGTATGGAACGGACGGAAACGAAACATCGAATCAGAATGTGAGGAAACGGTATAAATACGTCGCACACAGATCATGGGGATGAGTACGAAGTAGAAAGTGAAGCAAGCGATAAGTGCGGTAGTAAGAAGTAATAAGTAGAAAGTAATAAGTAAGAAAGTAAAGCAAGCGATAAGTAAGCAGTAAAAGACGGGATAAGTACGGAAGCGATAAGTCAAGAAATCGTTGTGTACGGTAAGTGTAACGGTTGTGATTAACGGCCTAATAAAGTGTTATATTAATTCAAAATCGATTTTACGGCTCTAATTTATTTTAAATAATTAATCCAGCGATCCCTAAGCTCGCTACACACTTGTCAACCGTTAGCGTGGCCTCATGGCGTCGCACCGAGCCTTAAGCCAACTAATACGACATCAACACACCGATTCTGGAGCCATCTAGAGGAATACGGGAGAATACACGAAACTGGCAGAAACGTCAGAAGCAGACGGAACCACCAGAGAACACGTGCAAGAACGAAGAAAAAGGAGAGCTAGAGGAGACGAGGGATTGAGGAATTTAACGGAGCAAAAGAGGTTGTCCTTGAACATTGAAGCACTCTTGCGATCCAGTGGTCGAACTCGCGTAAAAGAACGGATAGTTATAAACTGGACATAGTTTAACGGTCGTGTGCGAAGTAAAAACGTAACAATTGGTGTCAGAAGTGGGATCACGGAGTGATCGTGGGCAATGGTAAAGTTTGCCGACCTAAGAATACCTCAATTGAGGGATGAATTGGAATCTCGACGATTGCCCGAAACAGGACAAAATGCGGAAATGCAGGCACGATTGCGGGGCGCTGGAGGATGAGGTCATCGAAGTTGAAACCTATGAGTTTTACCAAGGTGCTACGGGACGTTCATCCGAGATCAAGGAGCAGTTGATGGAACCCCAACCAACTCTAGCATTCTACATGAACGTGCTTTTACAAGCAATGGCACAACAATTGGCGGAGCAGTCTTCACGTATAAGAAATTAAATGGCGGAACAGTCCTCACGCATGGAGAATCAGTTGACGGAACGCATAGAGACGTAGCTGACGGAGCAGTCCTTGTGCATGAAGAACCAGTTGGCAGAACACACTTCACAAGTTAAGGACCAACTAGCGCACATCGAAGGTAATGCCGCTAAGTTGTGGTCGAGGCAGGACCAAATGGAAGGCGAACTACATCACTTGGAATCGAAACTTTGGGAGTTGAATATTCATGTGCGTGAAAGACAGTCAAGCGTACCAGTTACGACTGTCAATGCGATGAAACTTAAGGCCCCAACCTTTGATGGAACTGTGCCGTTTAGTGTTTTTAAACTACAGTTCGAGACGACAGCGCAAACTAATCATTGGACAAGGACGGACAAAGTGGCAGCGTTGGTGGTATCGCTGAAAGGCGCCGCCGCCGATGTGCTACAAACTGTTCCTGCAAGTGATCGTAGCAATTATGACGCAATAATGGCTGCGATTGAACGGCGTTACGGCAGCGATCATAGGAAGCAGATGTTCCAGATAGAGTTGATGAATCGCCACCAAAAAGCAAACGAGCAGTTACAAGAATATGCAATGGAGATAGAACGGCTCGCGCACTTGGCAAACGCAGATGCACCCGCGGAGGTAATCGAAATACTCAAAACCCAGGCGTTCGTCAATGGTTTGAAGGATGCAGATACAAAACGAGCAACGTACTCTACGCCGAAAAGGACATTCGCGGAAACAGTGTCGTTTGCATTGACACAGGAAACAGCAAGTCTGTTAAGCAAACCAGTGCATAGAGTCCATCGCGTGGAAGTGGAACCGAACGAATCCCTGGAGAAAAGTGTGAGGGATCTCATAAAGACTATGACTCAAATGATGTTAACCGGACGCAAGGGCACTTTTCACGGGATTGTGATGCACCACACAAGGGAAAAGAGAATGGAGGAAAGCGAGGACCAGAAAACGCTCGTGGTTCCTCTGGAGAAAACCCATCGTTAAACTAAAAAGGACCAGCTCAAAGGGGCAAAAGCTGGTTCCCGTAACGGACTGCCTCACAATCCCCGTTTCACAAATAAGTCGGAGCAACAATAATCTAAACGTGAGTGGAGCTGTGAATGGACGATCGCTGATCTTAACTCTGGATACAGGCGCAACCCATTCCATCATTAAATCGGACCTGGTAGGAGATGATGTCGAACCGTTGAATGGTTGTAAACTGCGGACAGCTACAGGAGAGGAGGCTGAACGATGCGAAGGGATAGTCGGCATCCGTTTATTGAGTTTCGGACCTGATGCAGAATGGGACTCCAGTGCTATGAGAAAAAGCCAACTGGACGATGCCGATTTGGTCTAGATCCTGAAAGCAAAAGAATTGAACGAAAGACCAGCAAAGGAAGGAATGTCATCGGAAAGTCCAGTGGCCAAGGCGTATTGGGTGCAATGGGACAGCTTGAAATTAATAGACGGAGTATTACATCGCCAATGGGAAAGCAATGATGGTAGATACACCTCCGATGTAATTGTCCTACCAAAATCAAGGATAACAGACGTGTTGGAAGAATTCCATAATGGACCAAGCGGAGGACACCTCGGCGTTGCAAAAACCCTGGAGAAAGTGAAAAAAACGGTTTTACTGGATGAATGGCCGGAATTCAGTTGCTAACTGGATTAAAAACTGCACACAATGTATGGCAGCCAAGGGCCCAAAAGTCAAAAGCAGAGGGAAGTTACAGCAGTATAATGCCGGAGCGCCATTTGAGCGCGTCGCAGTGGATGTAGCTGGCCCTTTCCCTACTAGTGACTCCGGCAACAAATATGTACTCGTGGTGATCGACTATTTCAGTAAGTGGCCCGAAGTGTATGCGGTACTAAACCAGGAGGCTAAAACTGTAGCCGAAGCTTTCGTGCAGAATTGGGTCACGCGATTTGGAGTACCGATCGAGTTACATTCGGATCAAGGGAGGAATTTCGAGTCTGCTATCTTCCAAGAAATGTGTTCACTGCTGGGCATCAAAAAGACACGGACGACAGCTCTGCACCCACAGTCGGATGGAATGGTTGAGGGGTTCAACCGTACGCTCGAGGAACATTTGCGAAAAGTTGTCGACAATTGTCAGCGTGATTGGGACAAGCACATCCAAATGTTTTTAATGGCATCATCATCATCATCATCGGCACTACAACCTGGAATCGGTCTTGGCCTTATTTAGCAAGCCCTGAGGCTTGTTAAATTTTCCATAATGATTTGTTTTTTCCGGGCAAGGTCACTAGTCTTGCGCCAAAGGCTCCCCGACGGGGAATCGAACCCCGGTCTCCCGCGTGACAGGCGGGTATACTAACCAGTATACTATTGAGGCATTTTAATGGCATACCGATCAGCAATACACGACACTACCGGACACCCACCTGCACACATCATCTTTAGTACAGACTTGAGGCTCCCATCGGACCTGAAATGTGGTAGCAACGGTGCCACTATTAAAGCCGGAGGCAGCTACTGGGAGGTGCTCCAATCCGAGATGGACGAAATACACCGTCTCGTGAGGCAACGGACGTGGTTGACGAGCAACAAAATGAAGGATCGGTATGATCGAGCCATGAATTCCGAGGGATTCCAAGAAGGCGATTTAGTACTATTATACAACCCCCAACGGAGGAAGGGTCTGTCCCCAACACTGCAGACATCGTGGGAAGGCCCATATAAAGTCTTAAAGCGACTAAACGATGTGGTGTATCGCATACGGAAGATGCAAGGGAAGATCAAAGTTGTGCATATAGAGAGACTATACCCATTAGGATCATGGAATTTGGAGTCTGATCGAGACGATCAGACTTAAGTGGGGGGTAGTGTTACAAATTCAAAACCGACATACTTGTCAACCGTTAGCGTGACCGCACCGAGCCTTAAGCCAACTAATACGACATCAACACACCGATTCTGGAGCCATCTAGAGGAATACTGGAGAATACACGAAACTGGCAGAAACGTCAGAAGCAGACGGAACCACCAGAGAACACGTGCAAGAACGAAGAAAAAGGAGAGCTAGAGGAGACGAGAGATTGAGGAATTTAGCGGAGCAAAAGAGGTTGTCCTTGAACATTGAAGCACTCTTGCGATCCAGTGGTCGAACTCGCGTAAAAGAACGGATAGTTTTAAACTGGACATAGTTTAACGGTCGTGTGCGAAGTAAAAACGTAACAATATGTTAATTTTTATTAACGCAGAGCGCGCCGTGTCGACTAACTGAACATACAACAAAAATGAATATTATAGTGACTCTGCAGTGTCGAGATATCGCCTTCAGCAGAAACCACATCAATTTGCATATATCAAGGCGCAATTACACTTCTGTTGTTGAATACACTAAAGACACGAGATGCACCAGGCACCCAGAATTTTGTAGTAGGTTCTCAATTAGCAAAACGATGTGAAGACTGGAAACTAAATGAGCTTTAGCAATACGAAGCTGTTATTCATTTGAGCCGAAGCACGTTCTAATTGAAAGCACTCAAATCTAAAAGCAATTTTGAAAACTCTCCCGCATGGGCTTTTACTCACAATGCCTCGCTTTTCCTATACACAAATCAAAATGCGGTGCCTGCGGGTATGCTAGAAAATTGTTGGTAAGATTAAAACTGTTATATCAGCCAAGATATGTTATAATGTTAAACAAATCGCATGCGATATTATTTCGAAAATAATAGCTTTGCTGCTCCCATACACAAACATTATAGCGCGTGCGGTTGCTAGAACGTTAAACAAACTGTGAACCACAATGCAATAACTAACGCTGAACAGAACGCAACGCACAGTTCCACAAATAGATTTTCCATTTTAAATTTTCTCTTTAACCTTTTCATTTTATTTTTTCCATTTTAAACTTTCCCTTTTTAGATTTTTGTTATAACTTTGCGCGCCTAGGTAATCAAACGGCAGAAAATCACAAAGGTACACATTCCCTGACCTCGATCAATTGAAAAGTTTTATCTTCCCTCTTAACAAAGAAGTCACAAGCCGCTTTCATTTCGCCCAAGGTCTTGGAATTAGTCATATTGAATTTGATAAGTATATTTAAAGTTCTTGCGCCAATGGGTTTCCGAGAAATTCGATTGCTGACTGCTATACAAGGCTGTTGTTTCTTGAGCTGGAACAGTTTGATTAACTTTCGAGTTAGCCGGCTCCTTATCAGATATCGGATTACTATCATCATCGAAAAGAATTTTCCGATACATTTCCCGAGGATCATATTTCTTCTTGAGCGGTTTTTGTACTTGTCTTTCAGAAGGTTGAATATTAGAATCAGCATTTGTTTGTTCTAAGTTGGTTCCTTGAGGAACTATCACAGGTTGTACATTGCCAACACATCTGATTACAGAGCTGTTAGCGACAGTCTTAGGTTCATCAATCTTATCCACATCTTCTGCAGTAGTTACATTAATCTGTTGTAATTCTTGTACGCCATTCGAATGGTTATCCAACAAATCTTGTTCTAAAACGATGTGAGCAGATTTTGCGCCGTCAGTCGAATGCATATTGCGTATATGTCTGGTCATATTATCTCTCCGAATGCTAGATGTATTGCACAATGAGCACTTATACTTGATTGTAGTTCCTAAAACGATAAAAAAGAGCTCAGAATGGCTGCACAAAATACTGGTGTTGCTTAACTTACCAAGATGAATTTTCATATGACGCCCCAGTGACTTGGTATCGAAAAAAATTTTATGACATTCTGAGCAGTTGTAGCTTTTTATTTTGGTATGTCTTTGAATATGTAATTTTAATGTTGAATTCCTATCGAATTTCTTGTCGCATTGGTCACATTTGAATTTTTTTACATCTAAAAACCCGTTTTTTTTTTCAATAGTAATGTTTTCAAATGATAGGATTATCCTTACCTGAATGGACAGACTTATGTATGTTTAGAGTCGATTTCAAAGAAAACTTCTTCTCACACACATTACAACTGTAGGGAAATATGTTTTTGTGCTTTAGGAGATGGGCAGTGAAGGCTGCTTTATTTCTTAATTTTACACCGCACTCTGGGCATTCTTGGGCAACTGTTGTGTGTAGTTTCTCATGCTTGCGAAGAATCTGTACCTTGGAGAAGGTTTTGCTACATGTCGGACAAGCAAATACTCTTGGGGAGTGTCCATCCACATGATACTTCAAATGAGAGGACGTAGAGAAAGCCTACATAAGTTATAGGTTATATATGGGATATAAAATATTATTAATTCGAATATTTACTTTAGAACATTGCTCACACTTAAAGGGTTTATTGGACGTGTTGTTGCAGAACATATGATAATATTGTTGGGTCCGACTGTTAAAGCGTTTATTACAGATTAGGCAACAGTACACAGTTCGGCTGTCGATGTACTCTCGCCTTATGTGGGATGGAAAAGCTGTCTTTTTATCTCTTATTTTCTGTTTATAGCTTTTGTTGACCAAGGCATCGTTATCGTTTGAATCTGTGGTCATTTGAGATGTTTCAGAGCTTTGATCCTTCTGTTGACAATCAGTGCATCCATTTTCTTCTAATATTAAGCACTGACGGCATTTGGAGTGTCCACAAGGTTCCGTGATAAGACGATTACTAGTGGATATTTCACGATTACACTTTGCACATTTATTTATTTCAGTCATAACTCTGAATTACTCATAAATCGGACGATCATCGGAAAATACTCTCGATGTGATATACACTCAAATATCAGCTGTTGCCAGTCATAACAATTAATGACAGTGACAGCAAAATGTTGTTGTCAAAGACTTATTAGGTCTGTTTGTTTGTTGTGTACGATTTTGTTTATAAGACCTTCAATTTTAAATTTAAAGAGATGCATTCGTTTGATTATTTACAAACGGGAACCGTTATCATATCGAAAAGAAAAGGTAACATTTGAGATAAGAAAAGCAAAAAAAAGGAAAACGTTATTGTTTTGTCCTGTGTTGTGCAGTGGTGAGTGGGTTGTAATGCTGGTTCAATGTGTTACTGTTTCGTGCTATGCGGACTTAGCGGATTTACTTCCAAACGAAAATGAAACTCAAATTGTTAATTCATTAAACTATTTTAATTGGAAATGATAATATCGGGTTTTCCAATAGGGACTTGAAAACTTTTTTTTCAGTAGTAAATTTTTATAATTTGCAGACGTTATTCGTTCGTGTACTTAACCACGATGAAAATGTTGAGTATACTGAATAAGTTGACAGTGACAGTGAAAGATGATTGGTGAAAGGTGCGTTCACAAATTAAATTCAAAGTTGTCAAGTCCCTATTGGAAAAACCCGATATTTACTCTCGAAAACGTTGGCGAAGTAGCGGAAGCTGAAGCCGAAGTTGAAAGTGCTTCTGAATATATTTGGGGATGTCTTCCCCAAATTGCATCCAATGTCTAGATGTCTCTGCGTATTTATGATTCATACGTTCAGTCGTGGCGGCGGCTAATGTCGAAGTGAAGTATTCGCGCCAATTGTCCACTCATGTGGTGTGTGTCAAACGACATTGGCGGGAAAGAACCGGCGTCGGTTCTGGTTCTACGTGTGAGCGAGACCCACGTAGTACCGCGTCGACTCCACGCCAATTCAGCGGTGACTCTCCTTTGTGTGTGAGGGTGACCGAGAGTGTGCTTGACTTAATTAGTCGAAAGCCACTCTCGATGTGAGTCTTTGCCTGCGACGACTGCGTGGAAGTAGTGGATTGTGCTGATCCGTCACAACGAGCCACACAAGCAATCTATCCGCGGAAATAATAACGGTAGAACCCATCGGCGCTATGCTGGGTGCGGAGAAAATTCTGGACCTAGTCCAAGCTTAACGTGAAAGTATATAGTGGCCAGAAAGGGCCTAACACAGCGAGGGAACTACATAGTTTCCTCGAAAGCTGTGACAGGACACTGGGCTGTTTATCGGAGAGGAGGAAAAATTTTTTTCCTGCGGTGGTTGCCCATGAGGCTAACGGGGAAGGCTCGCCGCATGTTCAAAGAACAACTCCCAACGACTTTCAAGGGGTTTGAACAACGACTCCGAAACACAATACTACCACACGTGTCATACGAAGAGTTACACTCGAAACTGCCTCGTATGCGACAATCCCGCGAAAAGGATGTCGCCTAATTCCACCCACCGCATAACGCAAGCAGTAAAGGACTGCAATGAGGCGGCAACACGTAAGTATGGGACTACGAATAGCATAGGGTTCACCTTCCAGACCGAGAGATTAGCTAAATCGGTTCTGATGGTAGGAATCAGAAACGACCAACTAAGGCTGAGAGTAAAATCAGAAAAGGACCCGTTGGATAGGATTATTGCTAGGATTCTCGAGTTAGAGAAAACCGAGAATGAGATGAGGAGCGAGAGTGGATGCTTCGAAATACCAACGAGGTATCATGACCAGTCACCTTCACCGGAAAGGAACGACGAATACCATGCCCCCATCTCACCAAATAGGCAACCAATGTTAACGAATAATCCATTCAACAGTTGGGAGGATGAACAAGATCCCCCGAGCAAACAATTAGGGTTTTAGATAGGACCTACGGGGATACTCGACCAAACCCCCAGGAATCGAGACAAAGACAGAATAGACCTAGACACGATGCGTCTCGGGTAGTAGAGACAACGAATAGGAACTCTAATACTAGATTCCCAGAACGATCTCACCCTGTTACACGCCCACAACCTGGGAAAATCCCGTTTAGGTCGGATACACCACCACACAATTCTAGTAGAAGACCAACAGGGTCTAAGCCAAAGAAGTCCGAGGTACCGTGACACCATCAAAGAGGCGGAGACGACTATCTCAGTGACTCCTCTAGTCAAGGTAGAGATAAGCGTACACCAAACCCATGGGTTACACGCATGACTTGCAGCTTCTGCAATAGGAAAGGGCATGTATACGATGAATGCCTTCGACGACGAAATACTCCAAAGTGTACAAAGTGTGATCGATATGGACACGATGTCCAGGATTGTCGGACACTAAGTCCACAAAGGAAGGCGGACAATCTTGAACCTACACCAATAAGGTCACAGAACCAAAGGAAGTCACCAGTGAATACCTCAAATCAAGGGCAGGAACGATCATCCACATCGAAACAAGCAACTACATCGAATCGTAGAGTGTACAGCATTCGATGTTGTTGTGAGTTTTGTGGCCGAAAGGGTCACACGGGGGACGAGTGTCGTATCAAGGCAAAGTGGATAAAACCACAAAAGCCAACAGACACACCCAATGTGGTTAAGTCTGTACTTAGCGACCACACCCCACCTACCTGCACGGTCAATACAGAATGGCAAACAGTCCAAAAAAGAAAAAATTCAAAGGACAACAAACAGCCACGCGACAAAGGCGATAAACAGACACGGGCCAAGAGTAGTACTAGTAGGAGTAGTACTGAACATTCGGAGGCTCGAAAAATAAAACAACGCCAACACCGATTACAACGCTATCGACCCGAATCGAACCGTAGCCAGTCGAATTCAACCGCTACGAACGCGTCAGAGACGCCAAAAAAGGGACAGAAGAACGGAGAATGGTGCACATTTTGCAAGCGACATAACCACACGGCGACAGTGTGTCGACTAAAAGCAAAATGGGAGAAGTCGGAAAACTCTCAGAGGTTGGGCCGGAATTCCCCAACCCGACCGAATTAAAGCCACCAAATTAAGAAAACTGTCCTCAACCGCCAACAAAAGTTCCAATAGTCCAGCTCCCATAAGACATTGGATGTAGAAACACTACATGTCTAATAGTGGACACAGCTGCGGAGATCAGCCTTCTTAAGCTGAAGGCACTCCAAAATGGAATAGCATTGGATACCAAAAAGGCCACTACACTCCAAACGCTTTTTGGAAAGGGAAAGTCTAGGGGGTTTTTGTAAGGGAATATTCAAACTGCCCCAACCAATCTCCTGTAACTTTCAGGTAATGGACACCCTACCGGGATTGTCAGAAGATGGGTTGTTAGGAAACGACATCCTAGCTAGGAATTGTAAAATCAACGGACCCGGGAATTGTTTGGAATTCTCCCAAATCAATGTAAAGTTTTTCCGTTGAATTTACAAAAGATAGGAAGCGGGCGCCAAGACATAAGGCAACCAGTCGGGAACCCGTGCCAAGGGGAACCATAGAGGTCCAGACCGCGGCCGGAAGTACACCGGAAACTCTACGCAAACAGGGGAAAGGGGGTGAAAATTTGTCAGGCTCCAAACATCCCAACCCCACTTTAATAGCTGACAAACCAAAGAAAGCTAACAAAGAAGTAACAGTGGTGGAACACTCACTGCCAAACGCTTCGGAGGTAGAAATTTTTCTGAACAAACCGGCAATAATACCGGCACGTTCACGAAAAATGCTGAGACTTCCCATAGAAATTCGAGAAGAGGATCCCATTCCGGCCTGCACGGAAAAAGGAATGGAGACAACCAATCCTAAAGACATTCAGTTCCTACTCCGGAAATACCATGATCCTCCTTTGGGTGGACGTAGAACATGATGCGCGACATTAAACAATACAGCAAAGTATGTAAAACATGTCAAACCATGAAATCTTCTCCGAACATACGTATGCCCATGGTAATAACCGACATTGCAAAGAGGCCTTTCGACAAAGTATACTTAGATATAGTAGGTCCTCTTGATCGCACTCCAACCGGCAATCAATATATACTTATTCCAAGACAACTTGTCTAAGTATATAGATTGCTACGCTCTTCCAGATGCGGAGGCAGAAACGGTGGCAACAGTCTTTTTCGACCAAATAATTGCTCGGTATGGTGTCCCGAAGCAATTGGTCACCGATCAGGGAAGCAAATTTCCTAAGCAGTTTGTTTAAAAGCGTGTGTACACTGCTCCGTATTAAAAAACTACAAACCTCAGCGTACCATCCACAATCGAATGGAGCCTTAGAAAGAACCCATCGTCCACTCGTAGATTACCTGCGAAGCACTGTGGATGGAAATTGCCAATCATGGGACCAGTACCTGAGAACGGCAACATTCGTGTACAACACCAATGTACACGAAGGTACTAAGCTTACGCCAATGGACTGTCTATTTGGGTTCACCCCGGAGGTACCGACGAGCATAAAGCAACCTCCGGAACCGGTATGCAACCATGACAGTTACCATAAGCTATTGAAGTACAAACTTCAACATACGTACGAAATATCAAGGCGTAACCTGTTAACTTCCAAGAAGAAGTCGAAAGAGTACTACGACCGTAAGACACGCCCATTCACGTTCCATGTGGGCGACAAAGTTTTAATACGCAATGTCCAAAAGCTAGGAAAATTAGCTCCCATATGGAGGGGTCCCTATAAGGTAGTGCAAATAAATAGTCCGGTAAATAGCGTCGTTAAAGCAGACAAAACCACGATAAACAAGGGAAGATAACACACCACAGACGGTGTAGAGATCAACGCTACAGGTTGATACTTTTGTAGCCAAGCTTCACTCCTCTTCTAAGAATGAAGCTATCACTATTTAAGGGGGAAGGTATTGTTACCGGAACGACCTTGAGTCCAGGTCCCCCCAACATCCACTAATCCCCTTTCGTTAGTTTCCCCTCTTTACCTTTAAACGGAGAACAACTCGCTAAGTAGTTAATTTGCATAAACTACTTGGCAGAGAAAATAATAAAAACCGGCGTTGGCGTCGAATAATAAAATAAAACGTCAGGGGCGAAAATTAAATATAATTCATTCGACGTAAAAACTTTCACGAGAAGGGATAATCGTAAAACCTTAAAGGAACAAAGAGCTATAATTTCAAAACAAAATTAAAAGGTACAGGAGTGTAGTACTGAGAAATAACCTGTATAGAAGAAATAAACAAGTTTAAGAAGAAATAAAACAAATCAATAAAAAGAAGACTAAGAAGGATTAAAAAGAAAAGCACAACTGAAGTTGAACAGGGGAGCAGCCCGCTCAACGCCCCCTGCAACGAGCCAGCAGCAACAACTACCGCTTCAGAGACCGTCAACGGTCAATCCACAGTAATTGTTTGGGTGCGCTGTGACTGGGCGGCCTCCTGAGCAGGAGTCCCGGCTTGTGGTGTGGGCAGCTTGGACTGGGTCAGTTGGTTGGTGTGGGCCGACTCTGCCCTTTCCAGGTACGCTGGTTTGATTTGGTCGGTTGAGACGGTTTTCTCCTGGTCGTTGACGTCGACGATGACCGTTCTATGTTCCGTGCGTCGGATAACGCGGTGTGGGCCTGTGTAGGGCGCTTCAAGAGGTTTGCAGATACTGTCGAGTCGTCTGAAGACATGGGTGCAGGTCTGCAGATCCTTATGGGTGAACGGGTGCCCTGTGGTGTGCCGGGTTGCTGAGATAAGGCGGATGGCTTTGAAAAGCCGGCGTAGGGTCACGACGAAGTTGGTTTTGTTTGCCTGTGCCGGTTCCAAGGCGACGAATTCTCCGGGGATCCGAATGGTTGTGCCGTAGAGCATTTCTGCTGGGGACGCTTCGAGTGCAGCGTTTTTTTAATACACGAAAGTGGACTTTTCACCCAGCTTATTCTGAATTTAATTTTTCAGTCCATTGAAAAGGTTCGCAGGCATTCCTTCTTAGTTTATTGAAAAACACCGTGCGGCCACGCAATTATTATGCGAAACGTTATTTGTTAAGAAAACAATTTTTCCAATATATTTTGGTCGTTATGTGCAAAAATCATTAAGCGAAGTTTAACTATACTAATATACCTATTTAATAGATAACAGGAAGACTTATTTTAAATTTTTAACCAAAAACAGAATCATACAGAAATGCCACGAAAGGCGGATATAACTCTAGTAGCATTGCCATCACATATAAAGCATGCGATACCATACAACACTTGTCATTGCAAGTGTCAACATTTTCGGCGAGTTGACAACAATCCAGGTTGTTTACGTTTGTTGTTTAGTGACCAACTCAGATGAGATTTTGGAGTAAACTAAATATAGACAAAGTGCTATGCACATAATTCACTGAAAATGAGACGTAAAGCTGTTTTCTTCATCGCCTTAATAATAATTCTTTGTTTTGTATCCTATTACAATTCATTACATGGCGCCTTTGTTTTCGATGACATAGTAGCAGTAGTACGTAATAAGGATGTGACGAGATCTCCACTGTCTCTATACTCAGTGTTTAATCACGATTTCTGGGGCGCTAATCTTACCGATCCTCAAAGTCATAAATCGTACCGACCACTAACGATTTTACTTTTCCACTTCGAATATAACATGCTTCAGTTCGGAAGCTTTCATATGAAAAGCGTGAATTTAATTATTCATTGTGTAAATAGTGTTTTGGTGCTTCAACTGTTTAGAACTCTCACTTCCAATTCAAGACTATCATTTATTGGTGCAGCTCTTTTTGCTGTGCACCCAGTCCATACCGAAGCAGTTTGTGGTGTGGTAGGAAGAGCCGATTTACTTTTCTGTTTGTGTTACTTATCAGCAATTCTGTTAATGGACGATATTGACAATAAACTTAGTAATGGATTTAAATATTTAGGAATCATTTGTTTAGCAATAGTTGGACTATTGTGCAAAGAAAGTGCTATAACAATTTTACCATGCTGCGCGTTTTATGACTTTATAAAAAGACAATGCTGGAAGAAAAAGATCGAAATCCATACAAAAGCATTTATTAATGGCAGATATATATCATTTGGATTACTTACAGTCCTCCTACTGGTTTTCCGCTTATGGATACAAAATTTTGAGAGTCCAATTTTTAAAGCGGTGGACAATCCAGTTGCAGCTAGTGAAGATTTTCAAACAAGATTTGTTACCCAGAACTTTTTATACGCTCTGAATTGTTGGATCCTCTTGTGTCCTATTTGGCTCAGTTTTGATTGGGCTATTGGATCAATACAACTGGTCTCATCGATAGCAGATACCCGTGTGTTAGGCATATTGCTGATGTACATCATGGGATATAAAATCATCAAAACGAAATCAAAAACGTTTCTAGTTGCTCTCGGACTTATGGTCATACCCTTTCTTCCAGCCAGTGGAATAATTAGACTTGGATTTGTGATTGCCGAACGGGTACTTTATGTACCATCGGTAGGTTTTTGCCTTTTAGTAGCTTGCGGATTCGAGGATGTGTACAGAAGATTGACTAAATACCACAGAATGATGCATACAATTCTAATAGGCTTTATAGCGCTATATATCCTCCGAACTCAACAACGGGCTGCTGATTGGATGACAGACGAGCGTTTATTTTCATCGGCGCTTTCTGTATGTCCAAATAATGCGAAGGTTCACTATAATATTGCACGATTGGCCACAGACAAAGGAGACAAAAATAAAGCCTTAAGCCATTACCACCAAGCCATTAAGTTATACGCAGACTATGAATCCGCTTTGATAAATCTCGGCAGTGTTTATCGAGATCTTGGTGATTATACAACTGCTGAGATATACATTAAAGCGGGTCTAAAATTAGTGGAAAAATACCCAGTTGCATGGATGAACTTAGGCACTGTATACGCTTTGCAGAAAAAATACAAGTTAGCCTTGGAGAGCTACCAGAATGCATTAAAATATCGAAAGCATTATCCCATTTGCTACTACAACATGGGGAACTTATTTCTCGAACTGAAAGAATATTCAGAGGCTATCAAACATTGGCAGGAATCATTAGCTTTAAATCCATTCCAACCCAAGGCATGGGCAAACATTTTAACACTTCTGGACAATCAAGGACTCTACGAAGACGCCATTCGCCTGTCCGGTCAAGCATTAGAGTATGTTCCCAATCAAACATCAATATTATTTATTCGAGCCAATGTTCATGGGAAAATGAAGCAGTACGTGGAAGCCGAAAAGTTATACAAGTTTGTTATTCAAACGGAACCATTAAACGCTCTTTATCATACAAATATGGGTGTTCTCTATCATCGATGGGGCAAGGACGATTTGGCGATAAAAAGTTATGAAAATGCTGTCAGACTTGACCCGAACTCACGTACAGCCAGCGATAATTTAAGCAAACTACTCAGGAGAAGATCGTTAGAAATCAGCTAGAAATTCCTTAATTAAAAAAATTATAATAATTTGCAGGCAAATTTAATGGTATTCATGTATTTATTTTAAATTAATGAAAATGATTTATGTACTTTCTCGATCAGTTGTGAATTCCATTACAATACACTAAGAGTATATTTGTAAGGGTTTCTAAGTTATTATTGCCGAATTAGTTGCCAAAATAAAAAGAAACAATAATTATGAAATATATAAATAGAAATAAAATCGGGTTTGTAACCCATCTAACACATTTTTACAAAAGATCAATGTATGAGTTTAAAGAATGAGTTGGCAAATAGGTTCTTAGGGACTATATAGGACTCATATGAAAAATACTTTTAATGAAAAGGGTCCAGGAGATTTTTGTGACGCGATGGCTTTTAAGTACAACTTAAAGAATCACAAATTCCTCTGTTTCACCGTCATCATCGTCAGGCGTTTGATTTCTTGTGCCGCACATTTCCTGTTGCAATTGTGTCAATTGTCGTTGCAATGGTTTGTAAACTGATTCGGTGGGTTCCTCTTTCTCGTGATCAGCAGCGCTACCTCTAGAGAACGTGAATAGTGGATAGTTCATTTCGGGGCATATCGATGGGCTTCCTTCATGTGTCGTTTGAGTTGATGCAAACCGTATGGGATGTAAGTACTGGAAAAAAGTACAATCTTCCAATAGGTCCATTTGAAATTATGTAAAAAAAAAAACAATTTCTTACAATTTGAACACTTTCGACAAAATTATCAAAATCTGTTTTGGTCTGTAAATAGAATCCGATGCAGCAACTTGGGTCCAGTTTAGACAATTTTAATTTACGTGGTGATTTACAATGAAATGTATGCACGGGAAAGTTCTCTTGGTTAACGTCAACCATTTCCTGGCAGTAGTGTGGATCCAGATGAATTAGCTTGTCTTCTACAAAGAGATATAGAGCACGTCTGAATTAGTTTTAACAAAACAACAACATCAACAAAAACTCGAGAACAAATATATTTTCTCTTAGAATGTCGTAGCAGTTCTTGCCCCTCAAGCTTTCGCCATATTTCGCTCCTCACCTGCATCAGCAAAATATATGAACAGTTCATATACGAGAAGCTAAATAAATTTATCAGTGTCAGGAACCTAATACCTGACTTCCAATTTGGATTTAGAAGAGCGCACAGCACCACCATGGCTCTCAACATATTCCAAAGCCACGTTTGCGTGCGCTTCTTTAATAAGGAACCCACCATTGCGGTGAGCTTGGACATTGAAAAGGCTTTTGACACAACCTGGATCGAAGATCTCGTTTTTAAATTACTGAATACTGGTCTCAGTAGAACGCTGTGCAGTATCATCTACCAGTTCGTTCTAAACAGAACCTTCCAAGTTCGAGTGAATGGAAAGCTTTCCCGAACTTTCAACGACGCTGCAGGCGTACCACGACGCTCCATTCTAGGCCCCATCTTATTTAATATCTACACCTCAGATATTCCTCGCCCTGTGGACGGGAGAGTAAACCAGATATGCTATGCGGATGACGTCTTAATATACACGTCATCCAAAAGCTCAAAACTCGCAACAAATCAACTCAACCGTCATCTGGACGAACTGTATCAGTATTACAGTCGATGGAAAATTCGACTTAATACATCTAAAGCAGTACATATTCACAGAATATCCGAATACAAATAGGAGGTACTACGATTAGACCACGGGACAGGATGAAATATCCTGGGGTCATCTATACCCCAAAAATGAATTTCATCAAACATGTGACCCACATTCTTCAAAGGGGCCTCGGTCGGTCTAAGCAACTGCACAACATATTGAAGTGGAGCAACAAAGTTGACACCAAAATTAAGCTTCTTTGCTATAAGCAGCTAATGCGATCTGGAATATCATGCGCCTTTTCCATATGGTCCTGCATATCTTCGGCTCAAATGGAAAAACTTCGAGTTTTCGAAAGAAAACCCCTCAGAAGATGCATCAACCACTTTAGAAGGCCCGACGGCCGCCATTACCCGAACTCTCACCTATACGAAGGTGCTTCGATTATCCCTATCGACGAGTACTTGCTACAATTAGCATATAAGTACCTCGGAAGCATTCAGAACAGCGAGAACCCACTTGTACGGCAGTCTTGCGTTCTTGACCCTTCTCTCTTTCGATCTCTTCGGATCAGACCACCACAATTTCTTCTTCAGTACAAAACTGAAGAAAGCATCCTTCCCAACAACATTCTCCTTTATAATAGAGGATTCCTTGACACATCGCATAGGGTCTACTGCTGACACACTACAAACACGCACGCACAGCACAAACACACACACATACACAACGACCTAAGCGCAGATTATCAGACGCCAAAGACGTGATCTGCGTTTACTACCGCGCTCAAGACCTACCGGTCTTGTACAATCTTTCCCACCATCCCCCTATCCAAGTAGTTAGAGAACAATTGTACTAACCCTGTCCACACTATCCTTAGATACGTCCTTCCCCTTTCTTTTCAGATATCTTGAGACCGAGCCCAACATCTTCATCGATGTGGGTGATTCTGGTTATCGCAAGATGACCCGAAGCCAGAGACAAGATGAAGGACACGTTTGTCCTTGTCTCCCTAAAGTGGGCCTCTCGCCTCCCCATTTTTTCTTTTTTTTTTCGTAGCAGTTCTTGGATGTGCAAAAATTATAAAATCTCCTTTGTTTTCAATTAGCTTCAATTAATGATCGCGACTTATAAATGTACATTTAAAATGCTCATACAGCCTTTTTTTCTTTTCTTTTTACACAAACGCGCCCACAAAAGGGGATTTTAGAGTATCCTTAAATTTCAGAGCACAGTGCGAGCGGAAGGATAGGAAGTGGATAGGGAAAGGAGGTAGATCTAGATGATTCTGTTTGTATATTATGAACTTATACTTATGAACCCCGCATTTTAACAATTTGTTAAGTACAACGTCAATGCCGATTCTGTCTTTCTTGTAATCTAGAGAGAGGTTTGTGATGTGATTTTTGGCTGATAGAGCCCTAAAGGTATAGTGGTCAATGTGAAGTAAGTCCGTGCAACATCTGTTGGATTTGAAAGCTACTTGGTTGATAGATGTCAATTCCTTTGTTTCTATAAACCAAAGCAAACGTTTGGCTACAATATTTTCTAATACTTGCAATGGGGGGTGTGAGGGTTCTTTAAACATACGCAAGAACCACCCACAATTCCAACCCAACTCCCTTTGCAAACCTGCAAAAATTTCCTTCCCAAGGACACCTAATTCATCACCCAGAATTCCCTGTATAGAATTCTCATCATTCATCCATTTAATGCATCATTCAAAATTCTCAGTACCTGGCTGACTTTCAAACAGACAACCTGTCTCTCAGATTTGCTCGTGCTATTTTTCCTAATTACATCAACCGTTATATTCATAATAATTATCACAAGCCATTATCTTGTTTTCTGTTTTCTTTGCCTCGCTTCCGCAAACACATAACTTTATGAAGTGTGAAATTCGTTAAGTTATGGCCCCTGAGCCACGTGTAGTAAGCAAAATTAAACGTAAATGGTTGCGTTACGATCCCGGTATTAGAGGCCAAACCCCTCCCGATAAACTTACAAAAGTTAATAAAGTGCTAGACAAATCCAATATGTGTTCAAACACTAACTTTTTCCAACCACTTCAAAGTCTGATGTAGGATTCGCCTGAAATAGATTCGACCAACGTCGATCAGTGTGAAGAGGTAACGAAAGAAACCGTTCCACCAATTGTGGTTTTAAAATCAACCAGTGCTAAAGTGCGTAATATTTAGAATAACATTAAAATAGACAACTACTTACTTAAAAACATATCACTTGGACAAAAAATATGTTCCCCAACAATGGACACATACAATAAAATTAGAACCGAACTCTTGCGGTTAAAATGTGAGTTTTTTACCCATTCCCGAAAGGAAAATCGCCCACTAAAGGTAGTGTTATCCGGTTTAGATCTAATTAGTAATGACACAATAAAAAAGGAACTAGTTACACTCGGGATTAAGTGCCTAGATGTTAAAACCATCACATTAAATTCGTTAACAAAAGCCCTGTACAAACACTGCTTGTACATCGCCTACATTCAACGCGGCACTATTAAATTAAATGAACTCAAGCGTAACTACTCTACTTTTTTTAAAACCATCGTTCGATGGGACTTCAAAAAACATCATTCAGGTAAGGTCACACAATGCCATAATTGCCAGCTTTACGGCCACGGCTCGATGCATTGTCACATTAATAGCTTCTGTGCAATCTGTTCTGGAAACCACAAAACATCCGACTGCAAAACAAATGAGGTCATCAAGTGTGCAAATTGCAGGGGGCCACATAAATCCACCGATCCTGAATGCATCAGCCGAAAGCAGTACCTAGACATTCCCCACGTGGACGTGGTACAGAAAATACAACGTTCCTTCAGCCTCCGAGTGATAAGCAGCAGACACTGCGCGACCGATTCTCCCTTGCTAATTTTCCTCCACTACCACGATCTGTGCGTCAATCCTCACTTCCTTCATCCACCTGGGCTTCTGGCCTCCATCAAACCCAACAACCTTCCAACAGTGATATGACACACACTAAGAAAAACCCAACTGAAACCCTTAATAATGATAACTTGTTCTCATTTAGCGAGATAGACTCTCTTCTTAATGAAGTTGTAACCAAGCTTAGTGCTTGTCACACTCAATCTGACCAATTTAACGTCATTACCTCAGTAGCTATTAAGTATATATATTCGGAAAAATCATGTTAAGAAACTCTCTTAGCATCATAACTTGGAATGCGAGAAGCATCAAAAACAAACAGCATGCATTTTTTAATTTCTTGATAAATTTTAATATTGATATTCCACTTGTTTCAAAAACCTGGCTCAAACAAGACATTTCTTTCTCTCATCCAAATTACATATGTTATCGCCTAGACAGGGTACATGCTAGTGGTGGAGGTGACGCCATTGTTGTGAAAAAATGTATAGAACATACTTTGCCTCCTTCATTGCACCTTAAATTAATTGAAGAAATTAGTATTGATGTAACACTAAGTGATAACTCCAAGGTAAGTATTTTTTTGGTCTATTTCCCTGGAGAAAATGGAAACATTGAGAAATCTACTTACTTTAAGCGGGATCTGCATAAATTGTATAGACTCAACACTCGAAACAAGTGGTGGTGATCTAAACTGTAGGCATCAGTCGTGGAATTGTCTTAGGGCAAACTGCAGGGGTAACATTTTACTAAGTCTTTCTGAATCCAGCCCAGGTTTTTCCATACTTTATCCATTTCTCCCCACCTATATCCCATCGACTGCTAACAAGAACCCCTCAACTCTCGATCTATATATCACTAATATTCCAAATTACTGCTCAGTACCATTAACTCTAAATGCGTTAAGTTCAGACCACCTTCCGATCAGCCTCACAGTGAATCATACAGTATCTGTAAATCATACCAATTTATACCACAACTATTCCGCCGCCAACTGGAATTGTTATAAATATACAAACACGAACTTGGCTCTAGGTGACTCCAGCCTAAATTCTATAACCTCCAGCGAGCAGATTGATATACTATGTAACAATTTTGTTTCTGTTATCAATAGAGCGGCCGATCTTGCAATACCTAAATGTTCCACTGCTCCAGTTGATAAGGCACCGCTTCCTGAAAATATCTTATATCTGATTAGGCTACGAAATTCTGAAAAAAGAAAATGGCTTCGTTATAGAACCGATTGCTTTCTAGTTTATGTTAAACTCTTAAATCATCATCATCGGCACTACAACCGGGAACCGGTCTTGGCCTTATTTAGCAAGTCCTGAGGCTTGTTAAATTTTCCATAATGATTTATTTTGTCTGGGCAAGGTCATTAGTCTTGCGCCAGGGGCCCCCCGACGGGGAATCGAACCCCGGTCTCCCGGGTGACAGGCGGGTATACTAACCACTATACTATCGAGGAGCCCTTAAATAGTATCATTAAAAACGAAATCTCAGCATATAGGAACAAGTGTTGGAATAAACACCTTTCCTTTCTTGACAAAGCAAGCAAACCGTTCTGGAAAATATCGAAAATTATGAATAAGAGAGGGTCAAGTATTCCTCCGTTTAAAGTTCACGACAAGTTGTTTATTTCTTCAGTGGAGAAATCCAACCTACTTGCTAACACGTTTAGTAAGAATCATTCCATATCTATGCATCTAAGCGACGCATATACTGAGGCCGAAGTTGCTAACACTATCCATGTACTTTCTCAATCACCACCTGAAAGTACTTACGCAACTAATATTAGCAAAGTTAAAGAATTGATAAAAAAATCAAAATCAAAAAAGGCTGCTGGTCTTGATAATATTAACAATACATTAATTAATGCACTTCCACTTGCTGCAAGTAACTACCTAATGTTCATTTTCAAGCCTTGTCTTAGGAACTGTTATTTCCCGGACTGTTGGAAAACAGCAAAAGTAGTACCTATCGCGATACCCGGCAAACGGAAGAACAGCCCAGAAAGCTACAGACCTATTAGTATACTTACCTGTCTGAGTAAGCTCTTAGAAAAAATTGATCGTTTCGTGGAAGCCAATAATATCCTACCAGTTTCATTTCGGTTTCCGAAGTGGTCACAGCACAATCCACCGTCTTACGCATTAAAAACCACATAGCTAGTAAAATCATCGACAAGAAGTCAACGGGGCTGGTTCTTTTAGACATCGAAAAAGCCTTTGATACGATATGGCACGATGCCTTGATTTATAAGGTCCTAAAACT